>JAXGGA010000343.1:0-250263 GCA_038373865.1 Uloborus plumipes | reverse complement strand
ATTATTTGTAGCACTATTATATCCCAACTTCCTAACTAGCTGAAATGGCATCTAAAGATGGTTATATAGCTTAAACCAAATTGAAAATGAATTCTCGAAAATACTCAGTATACGTCAAAAACCATATTTTTTTATTTGTCCAGGCGATGTTTTTTTTTTGTTACAGCTCTTTACTCCGTTCAGTTCTAACATGGTAAGCAATTTATGTACTTCTTTTCGTTCTAGTTGCTGTAAAACTGGAAAGTAATGTATCTTAAGTCTGATAAAAAGTAATTTCTCTTTTCATATCAAGTTTATAATGTAAAAGAATCTTTTGAAATGGATAATAGACCTAATCTAAAAAAAACTTACTTGCTCAGCTGCGCGCTCTTGCTCGATGTCATGAATGTCATCAAAAATTTCCAGACCTGCACCGAGGGGCTTTAATGTACCAAGATTTTTAAGAAGTGACATTCTGCTAAAGAGACTTCTGATTTGTGAAAAAGTTGAGTTTTTGATGACCAAGAGATTCAACCAAGAGGGCACAGCTGAACAGAAGTTTTTTTTTGGATTATGTTTATTGTCCATTTCAAAATATTCTTTTAGCATTATAAACTTGATATGACAGGATATATTGCTTTATATCAGACTTAAGATTCATTGCTTTCCTGTTTTACAGCAACTAGAATGACAAGAAGTACATAAATTGCTTACCATGTTGGAACCGAACGGAATAAAGAGCTGTAACAAAAAAAACGTCGCCTGGACAAATAAAAAAAAAATGGTTTTTGACGTATACTGAGTATTTTCGAGAATTCATTTTCAATTTGGTTTCAACTGTATAACCATCTTTAGATGCCATTTCAGCTGGTTAGGAAGTTGGGATATAATAGAACTACAAATAATAGCAATACCTATTTTAAAACAGGTAATTGGCCTTTTTTCTTAACGCCGAAAAACACTCATTTTTCAAAGTTTAGAGCCGAATTATGCAAAAACTGAAAGAGTAGCCATAGGTTTGTTAACGGATTATGTTTTTGGGACAAGAAAGGCTTCTACTCCAACTAGTTTTGTATCTGGTCACTCATGGTGCAAGGAGATAATGACTCTCAAAGTCACGTGATTTTGCGATTTCTGCAACTTCAGAGTCAAATATTTCGATGTGCAAAATATCAACCACACATATTTTTATGTTTTTGGATACTACCCTTTAGTGGGTATTTACTGATATATACACTACCGTGGTGCACCGTTTCCACAAGAAGATTTGGTCGGTCAAAGTTGCATTAAAAAACTATTTTTCGTACAACTTTGAGTGACCTCTGACCTTTGCGCCAAGCGTCGTCCACAAATATTTATGTACTTACAGTGAGTGGGGATATAGTAGAACACAAAATAATTGTCAGTTCCACGGTTCACTCCTAAAGCAAAAAGTATTGGCTCATCTAAGTTGGCATGTTTTTATTGAAAAAAAGAGCAAAGTCCAACTTTGACCTCCCAAAACGGAAAGAAAATTTTTTTTTTTGAAAAAATAAAAAAACACGTGTTTAATAATTTTAAATAAAGACCATATTCTGAAATTTTCAGCAAAATCAAAAATGTCAAGTTTTTTGACTGCCTGATTCTTAAAAAAAAAACGGCTCTTAAAAAGAAAAAAATATTCTTGATATATTTTGTGACTAGCAATCGCGAACTTTTTATGTTTCCATTTTAGATTTTTGATTTTTCAAAGGAAAAAAAAAAAGCACAAACAATAGCCAATAATGTAAAAAAAAAAAAAAAAAAAAGTTCAATAAAGCATCAAGCGCTGATATGTACCCGCACTAATTGCTAAAGGAATTCATGTCTTTCGACTTTATAAACGAATAACATAAACGAATAAAATAGATAAAATGTTTCCAAACATTTTATTATGTACTGCAACCGGAAAACTTCTCTCCATGATTGTTATCCATTTATTTGGTTAAAAAATGTTTCAATAAGTTGGTAAAAGGTTTTTCTTATCTACAAGAACTTATGTATTTTTTTTTTCTTCTTAAAAAATAAATGAATACATAATTCAAACTTTTGTAGGTGAATTTAATTTGGTAATGATTTATAATATATTAATGCATGGAGACGTTACCGTAAACTTAGAAATTTTTTTTAATTGACAAACTGTCCACTTTCTTTTAGAGGAGAGAATAATAGAAGCTAAAGCAAATAGAAGCATCATCAATATAGTAACGCAAGAAAAACGAACATGGTATATACTAATGTGTCACAAAAAATAATTACCTGAACAATACTAATGCATAAATCAATAAATATTATAAAAAATAACATAAATAAAAAAAATAAATAAATAAAACACGTTTTCAGTGTTATTGAAGTACTTTAAGCGAAATTGACATTGACCACGGAAATATTCGGGCTCAAAATCTTAAATATTACTTAATTATCGAACATCTTAAGCCTAAGTACAAAAAATACGTTTTCGGGAAAGGTAACATAAAATGTCACTGTGTAGAACATGGTTACATCGAGAATAGTTATCATTTATCGATTAAAGATGTAATTTGTATTATATGCTATTAGAATATTGAACCGCCCCTATCCCGAATGTTTTCATTCCATTAAATTCGTAATTGAAAATATCAGTTGAAAAAGCGTTAACCATTATAAAATTAAATTGAATAAAGAACAAAATGATTCAACTTTTTTTTTTGGTATTTTACACCATTGAAATTGAAAATCGAGATTTTGCACTGGTCACTTTTCCTTTTCTATTGAATTTTACACTTTCTTTTTTTTTTCGGCATCCCTGGAGTAGCAACGCTTTATTACTTTAAACGCTTCTTGATAGGGCAAATGGAATGACTGCATTCGAGCATTCTAGATCTGAACAAGAAAATAAACCGAATCGAGAGAGGAAAGATAGAAAGAAAATAATGGGATTTAGTGATAGATATGAGATTCTAAGAGAAAAGAATAGAATGAAAATCGAAGAATATTGAAATACGTTTCCAGAAATGCCAAATCAAACTTGGCTTAGGGAAGGAAAAAGTTTGTTTGTGGCATTTGAATTCCGTTAGTTGATATCTTCTCAAACACAATCCTTTGTATCCCGAAATGTTCCTTTTTTGAAATATTTGACATTACTCTAATGAAAATAGAACTGTTGCATATCGGGAAGAACAAAACAGTTGTGATACAAGTTTCAGAAACTGTCACTACCAAATTTATTACATTGGAATCATAGCAGGGTAAAATATGAAGGAAAAATATTATTGATTTTTGCGATTGCTGTTTTAAAATACTGATGCGACCAATGTTATGTACAGTGTATTGGAAAAATAATAAGCTGAAATGCATGTACTTTATGTGTAGTTACATAAAGGACTAATTGCTAATTGATGTTCGTTTTTTAAGGAATATTTCCAAATTTACGTTAGTAACCATACACAAATAAAGAATCACTTTTAATTAAATGTGCGCGTCAATTCATCAATAGAAATATACAACGTTTTCTTATGTGGTTTGAATCCCTACACAAAAAAATTCAAAAACCTAGTTGGAAAATGATTAAAAGAGGTTATTTTGGGAAGGATCTTTAGCGGTTCTTAGCTTTTCGTAGGCCGAAAGTTGGAGGTTATTTCCAAGCGGTGGCATGGGTTTTATTTATTTGTGTTATAAATCTGTTTCATGTTGTCTTTGTTATGTACAACCTCTTGAGGTGATGGCATCCAATATTTCCATAGCATTTATTAACTATAGTCATGTCGACTACAATGAATTTGAGAACAAAGACATTAACACAATTTTAGTTTAAGTTTATATTAAGCGTGAATGTAGCAAATTTTATCCTATCTTTACAGGAATAACTATTAAGGCTAGTTATCTTGGACAGTTTCTCTACGCACGTATTCGTAGAAAAAACATTAATTACATTTCTATTTAAAGTAGAGCATCCTAAATATTTTAGGGTCATTTCATAGTGACTAATGTAACATTCAGAGCTGATTTTGTACCTGTTTTTACTTGTAATTTAAAGGATAAAAATATTTTTTAGTTAGGCTGGTGGATTTGCAATGTACATGATATCTATGTATCATTTCTGCTAAGAATTTAAAGCAAAATTACTGACAGCAGATATTTTTTCAACCAAAATTGCAGCGTGGCTAACGTAACATTTTTGCAACCCTGAAAATGAATGCTCATGTTGTGAGGCAAAAAATTTTCAAAGCTAATCAAGTGTTAAAAATTTAATGATATATTTGAAAAATGTGTCAAGTTGGCTTTTAAAAATATAAAACACATTTATTAAATCTTAATTTTTTTTTAGTTTTAAGTGTCACTTTTACTCAAGCTGGAGTGTGACTAACGTAACGTGACTAACATAACCATCGAATAACAAGCAGTAAACACACTATAATAATTATTATATGTAAATGTATGTAATATTTATTTGATGGTTACGTTAGTGATAATTACAATACTTTTTCAATTTTTTTAAACTTCTTATGTTGTATGATTTTTATTTATTTATTTATTTTTTGATACTTTTTTCACTTCGGTATTTTTTTTTTTCTTCGACTGAGGTTGACATTTCTATGGAATAACCCTTTAATGATTAATATTTATTGCACCGCTCAAAAATTCAGCATTATTATTCAATGTTTTTCAAAATGCTTTTAAAACCAATGTTTCCATAGAAGAAAATATTTTTTTTTTTTTTTGCAAAAAACGTTGAAATTCTCTTAACATTTTAAGCATTCAATTTTTCTTCGGCCCATAAATAAACGACTAAAACCAAATTGTGTATAGCAAAATATGGACATGTTCTCTAAAAATTCTGGTTTTTAACTCTCAATCATCATTATGAAAAAAACATATTACATATATATCAGATTTTAGAGTTATTTTACAGAACAATAAACCAATTACCATTTTCGAGAAGTTTCAAATGAATAGAATTGAAGTTTTATTGCTGGAACACTCTGAATAAAAAAAAATCGCTTTGAAAACGTGTTTTTCAGGAAATCATGGAGAGAAAATTATTTTCAGCTAAGTACAATACAATGCATTAACTCTGCATTAAATCTTTTCTAGTTTTCTGAATAATTTATTAACTAATAATGGTTTGAAAATTGAGAAACAGAAATGATAAGAATAATTAAGTTTTTTACAATTTTAAAGACGATTTTTTTAAATATAATGTTCATCACCTCATTTAAATAAAACTGTTGTTACTACAAATGAATGTCTACATTTGGAAAACAAAAAACTTTCCTTTCTAAAGTATTTCGTCCCACTTTGTACCTGCTATGAATTTATCCAGAGGTTTTTACGTGAATTCTCTTTCACAGATCTGTAGTATAAATAGATGTTTTTTTTTCCTCTCGCTTTATGTAACAATGTCTCTAGAATTGTTTCAAGAAAAAAAGACTAGATTAAAATTTCAAACTTTAAGTAATAACTATAAAACTAATGACTGTGTGCGTGTATGTGCGTGCATAAAAACCACCACCTTCACTAAATAACTACGTACCTTGTAACTAGTTAAAAAACTTCGGATTTATTTCTAATCTTGCTAACTACAATTATCTTCAAGGTAAAACTTTTTAATTTCACTATGCATTCTCATTTGCAAAGTTCAATCGCATTTCAATTTTAAATAAAATCACTCTTACAATAAATTTAACTCTACAGTAAAAAATAAATGGACAAAACTTCGAATTTTTATCCTTTCTGGATCTTTTTATCCTTTCCCACCTGCTATCAATGCATTCAGAGGTTTTGCGGCGGATTCTCTTCCGTAATTCCTCAGAACAAATGGGTAAGGTGGATATTTTTCTCACTGAGCAATCACGTTCCTGAAGTGAATCAGGAACTAGCCATGAAAGATAGCGCTGAAAGAACTTGGGGAAAACAGCAACCGCTCTTTCAACCTCATGAACTATACATGTGCCCGATTCAATTGGGTTTTTCTTGCTTTGATGACCTGCTTGCTTTTGCTTTATAACAGAGTGGTTCGTACACAATTTTATCAGTTGAATTTCCCAGAGGAAATAGTCTACATCAATGATATGTTAATGCCGTGTTTTCTATTTTTACACGCATTGATCTGGAGAAAGTTCACACATTAAATATGAGTGAAAAGTAATGTACCGCTATGCTTTCTTAATAAACTTACTTTTATATAAATTCACTAGCAATATAGGGATGAATTTGGCGTAAGCAATAAAAACGTCATTTTCTGAATTCATAAACTTTTTAGCGCTCTAGTGGTATACCTTTCATTAAAACGTTTAATTTCATTACTAAATAACATATTTTACTTAAAAAGAAGGAATAACAACATGCATCGATATTTTTTGGTTTTTAACCAGTTTTGAAAAAAAAAATCTGACATTTAATTTCTGCCCTCTGTTATTAAGACACAATTGTCAACTTTTGAGCAAATTTACTATTTTATGAAATTGTTGTAAAAATAAATACGTACACTTTATTATATAAATCAACTCTGTGTCTTACCGGTATTCTTAACATTATTGGTGCATTTTTTGCATAACATTATATGTGTATATATATATATATTTTTTTCCAAAATCTCCTAAATCAATGATTTTCTTTATAAGCAATACCCTAATAACAATGTTAATATTTCCGAGTTGTTTCTGAAATATGAACGAAAACTATGCTATTTATAGCTCCTATTCACGCTTCAAGTCCAGAACATTAATCCGGCTCAAAAACCTAGTTCTCGTTCAGAAACTTCAGAATATCGCAGTAATTCCTCTAAAACACGCAAACTATATTTCCAAATTACATTACAAGTAAATGGCCTCGGAATTCAAAATCGTTAATCGATGAAATATCAAATACCCTTTTAAAGGTGGTGTAGTAGTTACCACACATCAAGTGGGTATTGGAAGGTTCAAATTTAATTACATTATTTGCACGCATTCTTAATTTACCAATTTCGATTGGAAAGGAATAAACTTACTTGAAATTAAATATTTAGTTCTACACGCAAAACATATTAGTGTATTTAAATAATGCAAACGAGGTGTTAATTTATCTTTCAGACTTTTATAAGAAAAAAAAATACAATTTAAAAGTGCTGAGTAGCAAAATATGTATACACGTGTTACGGAGTTTCAAGGACCGATTGTTTGAGGAAGAAAAGCACGAGCATATAATTTAAAGCGAATTTAAAAAAAAAAAAAAAGCCAATACTTTTTTATGTCTATACACTTTTCTGCAATGAAAAAAAATGTGTTCCACGAACTTCTCGACTCGTTGAATTCCGAAATGTATACTTTTTATATTGTTTTTCTTATTTCTTTTATTGTAGCATAAACATATTAACTTTTATCATTAGAAGTTTCACCCTTTTCTTGCTTTAGTTTTACTAAAGAAAGAAAAACAACATCTATATATATGAAAGAAAGTCGTGTTAGTTACACTATTTATAACTCAAGAACGACTGTACCGGTATGGCTAAAAATTGGTGGGTAGGTAGCTTAGAACCAGGAGACGGACATAGGCTATAATTTATGTGTGTCAGTTACATAAATACAAAAAATGTCTTATTGACGTTTTACTAAGCCTTTTTTGACATCTCCAAGGCTGAGCGACATAAAGCACACGTTCTGGCAGTTTTCGGAGCGCAGTAAACAGGTTGTAAGTTAACGGTGCACTGAGTGTGATTTGACTTTTTTGTGAAATAAATTATAAACAAACGCGTTACTTCCCTTGAAATTTATATGCGATAAGCTGTCAGAAACGATTGTCACTTAAGAGTTTTTACGCCTCTGAGGCTGAGAGGTGGAAAGCGCTTGGTGGGATAGCTCCTGGTTGTTCTTCTTACTACTATTATATATACGAAAGTTTGTTTGGATGGATTTATGGATGGAGCAGTCAGTTGATAAGCAGTCCGAAAAAAAATATCTTTTTAACTAAGCCTTTTTTGAGCTTCTGTCGCCAAACGACATAAAGCACATGTTCTAACAGCTTCTGTAGCGCAATAAAATAAGTTGTGAATTACCGGTGTATTGTTTTTTTTTTCAAAAGCCATCAACTTTAACATACATGAGGACTGCGTACTATGCGCTTTGCCTCCTGACGAACACAGGACAGATTTACGACACAGAGAGGATGAAATAACATCCATGGGCAGGGCGGGATTCGAACCCGCGACCACTTGCTTAAGAGGCGAGTACTCTACCTCTAGGCCCACGTGGCCCCAGTATTAAGTGTTATTTGACTGTTTTGTGATGCCTGGATTACCACCGCACAATTTACTCCCAATAGGTTGGCTCCGTAGTAATCATGCTTCGAAACATAAACCAACTAAAACTGTGCAATAGTACGCGTTTGGTGGTTTGAAAATTGATGAACAATGTAATTTACGCGACGACACTGAAAAGAAAATTCAAATTTGAGGAAGTTCTCATTCCGAGGATTCCGATGATCCCAACCGATATGCCGTTTGAATTTGAAAGACTTCAATTTCCGATCCGTCTTGCATTTGTCATGACCATCAACAAATCACAAGGCCAATCCTTAAAAGTTTGTGGCTTGAATCTAGAACATCACTGTTTTTTCCATTGTCAATTATATGTGGCATGTTCACGTGTCGGAAGACCATCTGCGTTGTTTGTTTTTGCGCCTGATAATAAAACAAAAAAATGTTGTGTATCACAAGGTATTTAAGTAAAGAGCAACCTATGCACTAAAATAGAGAAACAATAATGAATGATTAATGTAGGTACCTAATTTTTTTGTATTTTTTAATAAAAAAAAATTAATAAATTCAAAAATTTGCTTATTTATTGACTTTAAGGCGGAACAGAGTTCGCCGGGTCAGCTAGTATACAATAATAATAATATTTAATTTGAAAGTAACTAAAAACATTTTTAATGAATAAAATGGAGTACAAATTATTATACGAAAATACAATGTCTTTATTTGAAAGTAACAACTGATTAAATGAGAAAAGAAAAACGTATTATTAAAGGAATTTATGAATAAAAAAGGCACTCAATATAAAACACTTTTTTTATTATGTTTTTTTCAACTGTCTTTCAGGGGAAATTTTTCAAAAATGGTCTTCAATTAAAGTTTTTGTTTTGTATATATTGTACAGTTAGACTTAATTCACATAATCAAACTTGTGTCAATGTTAGTTCTGCAGCAAAATATGAATCAAGTCACAAGCATTTTCTGTACATGCAGCTTTCCCGAACGGATAGTATTATAACAAGAATGCAAACTTTGCTTGGAAAAATTGATAATGTTTTATTATTTCTTTATTTCATTTTTTATTTTTTAGTGTTTTTTTCATTTTCTAAATACAGCGGGGGGGGAGGTTAGGGGGAGAAGCAGTTGTTTATTAAATTTCTAAAATGTTTCTTAACTATTTCTCATTCGTTATTTCTCATTAGTTTTTATAAAACCAAATATACTTCTTGTTGATTTATACTATATGGATTTAATCATATTCATCCGATGCATTGTAGCGTTGGTAACTAATACAGATCCAAATATTATGTTAATCAACGAGTCTGGAACTACACTGTTTACTTACGTCAGGAAGTATAATGCATTCATCAAAGACTTCTGCGAACAAAATATGTCTTTGAAATTTACCTCTACGAGCCAAACAATTTCCTATAAGGTTGCTTTGAGTCAAAAAAAAAAAAAAAAATCTCCCAATTTCTCAAAGAAGAAATATCTTCATGAGGTGGAATTCATCCCCAATATTGGACCACCTTTAGAACAACCTCGCTGTAGTTATGAGGAGACAACTATGATGTTTAGGTCATTCGTTAAGGGATCGCACAAACGTTAAAATAATAACTTACCACAGAGTTTTGATTAAACTGCCATAGTTTTATAAAATAATGAAAATAAGAGTGATGAAATTAGCAGAAACTCCAGATTTAAAATACATCTGGCAGTTAAAATGGGAAGGTATTTAAGTATGAGATTTTTTGTTTTTAAAGTGCTCATTTCTATAGGAAAATTTATGAAGGAGGACAAAAAAACACATCGATTCACTTAAAAGAGAAAAAACAAACATTAGTGATCATATTTATCTAGTTCTCAAGTATGACTGCGTTGCAAATACTACTGATTTTATTAAAGTTAATAGTGACAGATTTACTCAAGAAGTAGTAATGAAAGTATTGATCACCGCTATATGTTCCAAAAATAGCAACACAATGTATTTGTATTTTTAAGCATAGCAAAAAAATTGCTCAATAGCTTTATAAAATAAATTAGTACTTTTTATTTTAAAATTATCTTTTAAAGCTGGGCTGGCTTATTGTTTCAAAAAAAAAAAAACCGTGACATTAGACATACTGAGCAAAAAAGCAAAACACATTTTACCATTACAAAATTTTACAAAAATAATAGTCAAGCAACTGCTAAACCAAGTGCTAAGAAAATAGTTAAAAGGATTAAATTTTAATTCTAATTATGACTCTCCGATTAAAAAAATTATTTACCATGTGTATTAAGAGCAAGAATCTGAGAGAGTGCCACGCCTGTGATTCATGACATCTCAAATTGTTTCCAAAAAATTACCAAATGTTTATTATCTTAATTGAAAGACCAAATCCAGAATGTTTTGCTCTAAAGTTGAGTTGTTTATTTATTTTTTATTTTTTTGCAGAGCATAAATCTTTTTGTATCTTGTTAAATATTTGTTTTTCCTTTATTTATTTATTTACTTATTTTCGCATCTTGTTTTTTTTTGGACGATATTCTTTTTTTTTTTTTTTGCATCGCATTATTTATTTATTTATTTATTTACCTAAAGTTCTTACGGGCGTTTTATTTATACAATTAAGAAAGACATTATTTTATACCACTCAGTAATGCTTTAATTAATTAATTTTTTTTGTAAATGATAAATCATTTTGCATTTTTTTTTCATTGCAATCGGTTTTAACGGGATGTTTAGAGGCGATTGAGAGCGACGCTAGTTTATACCGTCCAATAATGATTTTATCAATCTTATTTTTTGCAAAATATAAATCTTTTCTTAACTTTTTCTGCAAAACTTTTACATGGGAATTTTTATGAAGTTTACGCTCAATTGAAAAAGGCGCTATTCCACTCATTGATATTGTTAGTTATTACTTTTTTTTTAATAAATATTTCGCACTTTTTCTAAACCATTTTTGTTTTGCAATTTACAATTCTGCTCATTTCTTCCGGCATAGTTATTTTTTTTGTCATATTACTTTATGCAGTTATGGTATACATTTTAAAATGTTTAAAATGTTTCGATAAAAAAAGTACAGTTTTTTGTGTGGTTAAACGTATAAAAGGTTTTTAGCGTATGCAATTTATGAAATCATAAACTTTCAGAAACGTGAAGTATAAAAAACACTAATTCTAAAGGAGAAAAAAAACCGTTTGGAATCGATACTTTTATAGTGAACTTTTTGATTATGACTTTTTTAAACCTTCAATTAAAAAAACCTTGGAATGCATTACACAGCAAAATTGGAACATTTTATAAGATGTTTAAGACAAAGATTTTGTGCAAAATTTGCGCTAAAAAAGGAACCAGAGTAACATTTAAAATAAACATTCAATTTAGAAGAAAGACGTAATAAGAAGTTTAAAACGTGGGCACTTCTTAAATTTTAATCCAATACTTTTTCTCCTACGCATCTGAAATTCATTCCCCCACAACAACGAGCTTACATGACAACATGCAAGGTTTTTCAAACAAACAAATGAACACTCGAACAAATGAGATTACTTCAAAGTCAAGCGTAAATTCATTTTTCTTGCCCCCGAGAAACAAAATGATAATTGCCTTTAGACTACTGATAAAGATGTACTCAGAATTCCGTATTTTTATGTTTATTGGTTTTGTTTGTAGAGTATAACGTAATTTCCGCCTTAACGACGGAAATCCCTACTTCCGTGTGAGCTGTTTAACACCGTTTGAGGTCGTTTAGGTAAAGTATTTCGGATTTAAAGTTCAAAATGCCTCTTTTCGGCATTTCCTATTTGAATGTTACTTCAGTTACTTCATGTAGGGCATCAAATGATATGCGTTTAGACTTTTGTACGTTTTCTACCTTTTTTATTTCTTGCGTACTAATAAAATTTTTGCATCGTTGGTCAAAATGTAACGTTGATTTTATAGACGCATGTGATTTATCTAGACAAAAATATATATATATATATTTTTAATTACAAAAATGAGTCTTGTCTTGCAGAAAAAAAAATGAGAACGTTTTACGTACAGGGTATGCTAAAAATATCAAGTTTGGATGATACTTCTTTCCTCAGATCTATTCTATTGTTAAGAAGTATAATTCTATTGTTAAGAAGTATAATAAAAGTAATATTACATCACTACTAACAAATTAACAGCATTCACTCTTAGAGCTGAAAAAAATGTATAAAGAAATCAAGTAAAAGAATTACTGGACACAATGTAATTAATTGTTTGAATTAGGGATGCACCGTTTAATCGGCCATAATTTGCCCCTTTGCCGATTATTAATAATCGGCAAAATCGAGCAGATTAATCGGCCCATTTTTTTTTAACATTATTCTTTAAAGTATACCTTTACTAAGAAGCTTTGAGGAATAATTTATTAGCTGTAATAATAATACTCACTGTTGATATAAAGTTTTTAAATAAATGATTTATCCTACTTTGAATAAACATACATAGACAATGTTGCAGCATTTTTCATGTGGCGATAGTTTTCTTCTTAGCAGAGTACTTTTAGATAACTTCTATAGTTTTCACAAAAAATAAAAGTCTTGAATTAAATTGCTAAAAATTATTAAAAAAAAAATAAATCCTAACTAAAAAGCTCCCAAATAGGAGTGCTCACCACAAACTCCCCCACCCCCTTTTTTTGAATTTTCATGTCTAATTAAAGTAATTAACAATGTGTTAATGTGATAGAAATGACAAGAATATGAAAATTGGTTAAAAAAAGAAATTTGATAAAATAGTGAAATTAATGTGAAAATTAGGAAAATGGAAAAAAAATCTTCTCTCAGTTACTATTTCAAAACTCGGAATTCTATAAGAGAGAAAAAACAGTGATGGGAAAATTGATAGTATTAAAAACAATCTTCCTTATCATTAATCGGTCGATTATCAAAAGCCGATTAATCGTTAATCAGCCAATTTGCTTATCGGTCCATCGCTAGTTTTAATCTCACATTGGTTAAATTTCTGTATCATCTTAGTCCAACAAAAGCTATCAGGTACCGTTTGGTACCATCAACAATTACGCGTAGAACTTCTTTTTTTTAATACATATAGCGTAATATGATTGCACGTATTGAAACAAGATGGCTTAAAGAAAGAAAAAACCAAACAAACCCGCTAACAGTGCGTTTGTCTGTGCGATTTTTATTTTATTTATTTGTGTCGAAAAGTTTCAACTGGCATCAAAAATATTTCCGGCTTTGTAGGGTTAATTTCAGAAATGATGAAGAATTAGATTATTTGAGTTTATAATCGCGCGGATCATGAACATCTAAACAAAATAAACTGCCTTTATTACCATTACTGGGTAAAAACCCTAACGAAAGAACCACGACTACCTATACAGAGATAAAAAAATAGACAGAGAGAATGAGATAGCGTACCATGTCAAGAAAATATTTCTTCACAGTAGTTATTTGTTAACCAGGAAAATGATACAACCTTACAGCATTGAGACTTCTTTGAAAATGTGATAAGAACTAATTATTTAAAAAGCAAAACCAGAGACGATTGATGCAAATCAAGAGTAAAAACACGATTTGGTACATAAAAATCAAAGAACTAAATCCTATAGATAAATATTATTTAAAAATTAAATCATATATCAGAGTTATAACGTTAATAACAAAAGTCAAAGAGGTTATATCAAAACGAACTTGCCCTTTTTAACAAAACTTTTTTTTTGAGCTGTCGGAGACTAATGTATGAAAACATTAATTTAAAACTACAATTTTACCACTAATACAAACGTTGACTTTTGTCTCAACAGATTTGTGTTTTAAGAGTCCTGTAAAACTTGAGCAAATAAAAAAGGAGCACATGAACCACTACGTTAAAGGACCTGTTGCGTGAAAGAGAATTCATTAGGTCGAAGTAATAAAGTGCGACGACTTAAAAAGTTGACTGTTCATTTGTTAAGGTTTATTTCTGAGTAAATTTCTTTGGTTAAAGCATTTAGTATAATTGAAAAATGGTCAGTCAAAACCTGAAAGTAATGTGTAGCTCTCCACTATTTCTTCTTTTTTATTTTGTATCAAAACAAATCATTAAAAAAAAAACTACTTATTGAATAAAATCAGATAGAAAGTAAACATAGTTTCCTTAATTTAGGTATATTCATTAACACCTACTGAACTAATTCCATAATTCGTGAATAATTCCAACTGTGGAAAGAGAATTTTCAAAAACTGAATGATTCTCAAAAACATCCTAGTGGAGTTTTGATTCGTAGCACAGCGAATATACGGAAACATTAAACGTTTGCCGTGAGTTTTCACAAGTTTAATTAGTTCCTTTTTTAGAGCTTATCATAAATGCTCATGGATTCTTAGATTTTTTGTGTGAATAATTCCATGACAGATCATATCAGACACGATACCAGTTCAAGTTCTACATCTTGACACAGATATGAATTTAGAATAAATAGTTCCTTTAGTTTTTGTTTTAAATGAATTGAATTGCAGTGCAAGTTAGTTTTATCAAAACAAGAAAAATAACAAGATTTTTTTCGTGATTAATGTAAACATAAAAATAACAATATTTATGAATATAATTATAAGAAAAAATGTTTAAGACTTATTATTTACGACGAATAGACATAACAGACAATTTACCTACAAAAACTTCAACAACTTTTAACTAAACATAGCAGTGAGAATTGTTCAACTGAAAAAATGCATGCAAGTTATCTTTTCCGTTTTTTTCTGTGTTTCGGAAAATCTTACCAAATAATTTTCAGTTTATAATTACCACTACAAATATTTTTTAAAGAAATAATTCCATTATTGAAAAACATTTTTTCTTCTTTTCTCTATTTTCCTTTTGTTCTTTTTTTTCTCTATTTTCCTTTTGTTCTTTTTACATTATTTTTCTTACTGCTTTTTAACCCTTAAAAATAAAGGATTACTTCTAAAACTGCGAATATTTTTTTCTCAAAAGAAATGCTTTGTCGAAAAAGTTTTCTAAATTCTTCCATTCAACGAATAATATCATGTACTTTTATTTAACTCAACATAGTAATATTTTAATTTATTGGAAAAAAAACTTGTAAACGTGTTAGTTGACTTATAGTCAAACCATTAGTCACAAAACCAAAATAATGTGCAATATTTCCAACAAACAGTACTTACCTATTTCTTCAGAAAAAATCTCGTTCCAAAGTACTTTTAAACAAATTAATAAATATCTTTATATTTTTTCTGATAGATTACGAAGAAGCAAGATCAAGGAACATATTTCAAACTAAAAACCTGTTTTGAGAAACAACCAATTCCTTTTTTCCGTTTTAAAATAAAGTTTAAAGTTCAGAAACGCATGCTTTTGTTACTTCATTCTCGGGACAGAAGCACGTGGTGCGAACTAGAGCAAAGCCAAACATTCATTGGAATGTGGGAACGATCTTTTTACCCAGAATCCTTCCGGGCCGCGCTCGCGCAGATATGCGCGGAAACATCCATTTTGAGTAAAGGGGTTGTGTCAAGCATTTACCCACTTCCTAATTTCGTACTTTCACGGCGTGGTTGCAACCGAAGTGTTAATTTTTGCTACAGTTTTCTGCTCAATTTGAAACGAGAAAAAAAATATTAAAAAGCATAAAAACTTTTTCCCCACTTTTGAAACGCGGCGTTTTTTGTTTTTTCTTTCTTGTTGAAACTGCAGGTGTTGTCATAAAAGGCAAACTGCGGTGAGTGCTTTGAGGCATGTTGCTTTCCTTGAGGAGTTTTATTATTTTTCTCCGACAGATCACTTGATAAAAAGAAAAAGAATCGGTGCACGTTTTAGTACTTTTCGTTTTCAGGCATGCGATAATTTATGTTCGGGATCAGTAAAATAAATCAACGCGTGCAATAAACGTTTGAATTTTTAATGTAAAAAAGCCGTGAATTATTTATTTAGAAAGAAGAATGCATTTATCTCTTTGAAAAAAATCCTCCCTATCCCGGCAAAAAAAAATAATAATAAAGACAGCAATTAAACAAGTTTATAACTTTTTAGCATTGTGGATTTATTGCTTTTTATGTTTACAAAACTAAGTTATGGTGCTTATTTCGTTTATTTTGAGATATTTCTGAATTATGTATCGGAAAATGTATCGGAATTGATATCTTTAAACCTTTTTTTTTTTTGTATTTAAAGGTTTTTACTCAGCTCTCATAACTATAACATAAACATTATTTCAACAAGAAAAACAAAAATATAATAGGAAATTTAAACTGGAGTTCTTTCTTTGTTTTTAATGAAGAATTTAAAATTACCTGTCTATTTTCATTTATCAGTAATGTGTAACGTTTTTTTTTAATATTCAGAACAGTAAGCTAGTCAGCGTTAGGAATTAAAATCAGCGTTAGGATTTAGCCAAATGAATTTGGATTTAAGAAACAGAAAATAATGCCTACAGAGTGTGAAACTTAAAAAATATCAGAAAAAACGGGCTGTATCAGCTAATTTTCTATTTTAAATATTTTAATTCTTTAAGATATAGCAAATATAATACTTAAATTTGATAAGTAGATTGTATAGATGTAAAAATAATGTCAAGGATTTTGAAGGATAATGTCTTAAAGTTCTAGCATTTAAAATACGAATATGTAGTAAGAAATTTAAAATTTAGAGAATACTATTTCTAGAACATAAAACTATTTAAAATAATCTGCAGTTGAAGTACTTGAATGCCTTTTTAATACATTAATATTTTTTCTATTGTTCTAAGTATTTTCTAAGTTCATTAAAAGTGTCAAACTACATATTGAGAACGTATTCCGTTCCTTAGTTTCTTCCAGTTAAAAAGTAACAAGTCCCCTTAAACATAATATTTAGTTTTGGTGAGAAAAAGGACTTACTTAAAGTAATTGCAGGAACAATTAGAATGCGTAATATCCAGTACCTTAAAAACAAGAAAAGAGTAATGGGTTTAAAAGGTGACGCTTGAAATATTATTGTTTTTTTCTCTTTTGTTATTTTTTTGCACTTTTTTTTTTATTGTTTTTTATTGTAATTACAACATCTAAAAATATACTATTACGAAAATGAGTTAAGTAGATGAAACTAACATTTTTAAGACTAAACACCCATAAAAATCAATCATTTGAAAATCAAATCGTGCTCAAACTTTGGAGCGAGTGGATGGTGAAAATAAGACATAATGCAGAGAGGGCATTATATACTAATGAATGCGCTGATGTATCGCAATTGAAACACATTAACAGTGCCTATGCATGACTGCCAATGTAGTAGGCAAATATTAGCAAAGTTTTTTCCAGAAAATTAGAAATAACCTTGGAGGAAATATTTCAGAAGATATTATTCCGCTTATGAAGCGGAATAGACCAGTAGGGGAGAGTAGCACAAAACGGGATAGGCGGGAAAAAAGGGATATTGAGCTTGATTGGTGGTACTATCTCGCGGGAGACTGGCTGAACTGGTTCCCGACCGCCGTGAGAGCATTCTCAGTTGATTTCTCAATGCTAGCCACGTATTTCGCAAAGGAATATTTTTTCAAAGTTTTCAATTGAAATTTTTACTTACTTTTTGCTTTTTTCGACTGCAGAACGACTATCCCTGTGCTTCTCCGTCTTTGGAAACAATTCCGGTTAGTACTGTGTTTTGTTCATAGCTCTTTTAGCAACAATTTCATGTACTTAAATATTGCTAGTGAGTGACGGTTCATTTATATTGTCAAAAACATCATGGTCGGGAAAAACGGGACACTTTTAGGGTGCCAAAACGGGATGCATTTAAGCATACCGTACTCGATTTTGGACATGCGAAAAGATTCGCGCTATCAATGGTCGAATCGACTTGTTGATAGATTTCCTTTTACCACCAAAACAAATGCAATGCTATTATGAGATACAGCCTATATGAATTTGCCAGTTCTCCATTAAAAAAAGACGAATATTTACTTCAAAAATTCATATTTCGTGGTAGAAAATGATAAGAGCATTTTTATAACAAGCAACATTAAGATCATGACAGACAAACTTCTTTGCTAGAATTCGAAAAGAAAACAAATAGAAATAGTGCATGAGAAATTCGTGCAAATCATATCAAAAAATCGTTTTCTGGTAGTTTTTTTTTAATTGCTTACTTTAATTATAAATGCTTTTGTAAATATTTTTCCACGCTCTATTTATTAGCTTATAAATTAAATTTTGCGGCTGTTATATTTTTTGTAGAAATTTGATTTCTAAAAGTGATTAACAGGTAATTATTTATAAGGATGATATAAGTTTTTTTTTTTTTTTTGTATTTCAAAGTAAACTTTTTCAGGTGACTAAAACTGTTGAATTTATAGGCTACTTTAATGTGCATTAAATCTTTTTATGTAAACGTTATACTTTTTTGCTATTCGCGCTAAAATATTGGAAAATATAATTGAATCATTTGTAAAATATTTTGCAAAGGGCAAATATTTTGCAAAGGGAGGGGCTGTTGTACATCAGTAAAGCTTTTAACAAGGTTATAAGAATTTGAAAATTATAGCTGTCGATTTCTGTAAGTCCGCTGAATTTAATGTTACCTTCAAGCGTGTGAATTTAATAGATATAAATATTCCATTCCGTTTCCTATTCTGGTACTCGTTAGTGGTATCTGTGAATAACTTAGGGGTATATAAATACATAATTTATTCTTCTGCTTGTTTTGAATTCTTTTTATTCCATTAATGTTTGATGTAACTGAAAATTAAGAGTGGGAAAAAACATCATATTTTAAGATAGCACTAAGTACTCGACACTAGACTTTTTTTAAAATTTTTTTAATTGGGCGAGATGTTAAACGAAACCCAATAAATACGTAGAGAAAAATACAACGTTAAGGAGGCACAAATTAGCAGGGATACTGCAGACACGTGTTTTGGCGTTACAAGGAACGCCTTTTTCAATGCAAAAAATTTTGAGCATATGAATGCACAGACATCCGACAAAAGCCAATAAATATGGTTTTTAAGGGGACTAAATCATTTAATTTCTTCATTTAAAATTTATGTACCTTGTCCGCACGAGAACCTTCATTAGGGCAAGTAATCCGGAAATTTTCTTCATTAATAACACAGGCCAACAAAAAAAACCTTTTTGAAAACTTTTTTAATTTTAATAGCTGATCTTGATAGATTTTTATGTGCTGAATCCAAATCTGCTTGTAGTTTTTATGTATCACCCTTAGTTTCCAAGCAAAATGTATTTTATTATATAGTCTAATACCCATTTACAGTATATAGGGAAATCAATGAAACACTGTAGAATCGTAAAAATGGTTTGTATTTACAGTAAAATACTTGGAATAGTAATTTTATGTGATGATACAAGGTTCACTTGTCAACTGGAATTGCTTTATATTTTCTTTCCCTTTTTTCCTTGAAGCTTCTTGTGTAGCTTTTCCTGCGATGAATAGCTTGCTGAACTTCCCGGTGAAGTGACCAACAGTAATCCCCCATCATGTTGTAGCATGTGTTTCAGCAGTGCTGCCAACATCATCTTTGTTCATTAGACCTATTTTTTCATGTTATCTTAACTATGAAAAAGCTGTTAAATTCTAAAAATGTTTCTTTATTTCATGAATGTAACTATAAAATGTGAATAAATGGTGGGTGATACAACTTTTTAAGCATCATATTTGGATTCAGCAACCTAAACAACATAAGAATAAGGTATTTGCATTAAAAAAGTTTTTTCATCGTTGGCCTGTGTAATTAGTCGGATAATCACTAAACACGTTTTATAGAAATTCCTGTTGAAAGAAAATGTATATGAACATTTTTAACTGTCTAATGATTAATAATTCTTGAACTGATAAAACAGATGGTAATATATGTATACATATCGCATTCAGAGTAATTATAAAAGAAAATATATATATATATATATATATATATATATATATATATATATATATATATATATATATATATATATATATACTATAGATATTTTTTATTATATATAATATATTTTTTCATTTATTATATATAATATATAATAAATAATTTATTATATTTAATTTTTATTATATATAATATAATATAAAAAATAAAAATAACCTTAAACCACAAACACTTTAGTAAAAATTTTATATTTTCCCCTTTTACTTAAAAATAAAATTGTAAGATACTATCTTGTTCTCAAAAAAAAAAAAAAAATCAAAAATCAAAAGTATGTAATAATATAAAATATAGTATTTTTGTAGCACTCTCAGAACTGTTTAGAAGGGCATGAACATTCATTTTTCCTATCAATCAAGAACAGTAATCCATTGCATTTGGAGCACTGGTTTTAAAAGAGAATTGCATTTCCATAAATTGCTTTCCGTGTGTACATATAGAGGGCACTACAACGTGTTTTTCGATGAATTTGCATAGAAGTTATTTCCATGTTTATTTTGGAAATCAAACACTTTTTAGCTTGATGACAATTTTAAATATTTATTTATTTTACGATAAGGCATCTAATACCTGCTCCCTCCTAGCACGACGTTTACACTCTGTTTTGTCATTTTTCTTTCACTTCCCGTACTTTCTGAACCTATGGGCGGCGATAGGCGATTGATTGACAGCAATTCGACCAATGATAGTGGGCATCTTTTCCCATGTCCAAAATCGAGTACGGTATGCTTAAATGCAAACAGGATACAATCTCTTCACTTCTTTTCTTCCAACAGATCACTCATTGCCGGATTCTCAGAACATGACGTTCCAACAACCAATAAATCTGCAACAAAACGAGGCCAGATTCGAAGGATCTTTAAGTTCAGTTATAGCATCTAAGAGTTTGCAGTCATCACAACCACTAGAGACAGTATAGAATGAATCACCTAGTGATGGGGCACCGATAATACTACCACAAACGCAGGCCTTATCAAACCGTTCACTTCAACTGGAGACAAAGAACTTGGGCTATTATATCGTCCTTCAGAGCCATTTTCTATATCACCCAAAAAATTCTACCTCCACCACTAGACCAAGACCGTAAAATAAACACGCTAGGAGAAGAGGGAAAACAGCAGTTATCAGCCCATATAAATTTGAGTTTGAATAAGAAGTTGAAAAAAAAAAAGAACGAGAAAGAACTCATAAACTGAAAAAAAGGGCTGCCAAAACAATTCTCTTGAATGCTCCAAAGACGTAACAAACGAGACGTAAAGGAAAACCAAGTGGAGATGCAAAAAAGGTAGATAAGGTTAAAAAATATTACTCTGAACCTGAAAAAAACCCCACCATAATCATTTGCAAAGATCGAAGAAAATGGACCTAACATAAGAAAAATTTAAAAAAATCATCAGTTAGGCAAGGTTGGACGTCGTTGTTTTCAGATGATGAAGCTGAAAAAGATGAAGCATGTATTTTCTGCAACCTTCTGTATCTTGAATCGAAATATGGAGAAGGAAGCTGGTTACAATCGTCGAGCTGCCGCCAAGAATGGGCCCACGAAGCCTATTCCAAAGCAGAAGAAGAAGACATACATTTTTATGCGATTTCTGTGTTATGTATTTTTTTAAATTTACAATTACTTTGCCTATTTTTGCTCTAAAAACTAAATCAAAAGTAAAATCAGCAGAAACGTAATAACATACAAATTTCCTATCCCGTTTTACCCATCCTTGACAGGGTAAAATGGGATCGTATAAGACTTTGTGAAACCAGTATTTTCCCCATAAATAATATTGAACAAATGTTACAAAGGTTTTTTTAGTAGTTGAAAAGGTGTATACTTTTAAATGACGTCTAAATTTGGAATGTACCTGGTACACAATAAGAAATAAGGTGAAGGCTAGCTAAGCTATCCCGTTTTGGGGTACTTTCCACTAACTGTCTTTCTCTTGTCACGTGATAGTTTCCGTGCTCCCTTTAAGGAGATAAATTATTTATTCTGAGTGGTTATTAAAGCTTTAATTAGCTAAACTTGAGCTATATGAATTATTTCTCGTCAAAAGCTGATATAAAATGCTCCATTCCTAATTCGACAGCGTGGCGGATTATCACAAGTAACAACTTGTTGGATGTTGGAGGTTACAAAACAACCTTACTATTTCTTTATTGGTTGCATGGTCTAAGAAGGTATCATGCTAATAAGTATAACGTGAAAACATTTTCGCCGAACTAAAATCATGTTTTTTTTTTCTCTTCTTCGGTCCGATGACAGTCACCAGCTCCTAACCTGAACTCAATAACAGTTATGGACAATGAAAGCAACACATATCTCAGATAAATTCAGTATAATGTGAAAGACTTCAGCCAGACAATTATGTTTTTTTTTCAACGCATTGAATGTAGCCGACACCAAAACTAAACTAAATGGAAATTATAGACAGCAAGAGCAACCCAGTAAAAATTCATTTTCTAGAAAAAAAGGTAATTTGCATCATTCACGAAGAGGATAAGATTGTGGTTAAAACATTATTTACACTTTCATGCCTGCGTTTTAAGTGTACATTTGACTTAGTACTATTAATTAGGGTACAAGTTAGTATTAAAATTTACATTATAGGATTTTAATATGGGAAAATTGCATCGCATTGTTTTTCATACCATAACTTGCATAGATGGCTGCTTTAATGACAGCACTATATTTTAATTATAAATTTTTATTTTCTTCCATGTCCATCGCGGTGCTACCTCTAATTTTACCACTAGCCCTATTCAAAATATTTGGCGTTGCAATATATGCCTGTGACTTTAACACTTAGGTCATCATTCATTGTAATATAGTAAACCAAATTTCTTATTTAGCGAACTACGAACATTGTCCTGCGAACTCAGTATAAAACTGATCAACTTCTCTAATAATATAAAGATTTTTGATGTAATAAAAAATGAACTTCAAATTACGCATCTCATGTACTTATTTACATTAGAGTTATACATTTAAAGAAACTGGTATTATTTGTTTTTATGTGTACTAAAGCTGCGTATGGAATTACTAACCACCAAAACGGCTTGATTAGGCGGCCTCGAATTACTCGCCTTTCGAACTACTCGCTCTCCGTTCTTGACCTTCCCGTCTACATGTTTCTTCCGTATTGGGAAATTATATAAATGGAGGGATAGAAAAGCTCGATCTTGGAATGGATGAAGCAATGGATAATTTGGCACTGTATCAAATTTACCCTTTGCTTCCTCTATTCGTGATTTGCTCGAAGACGCGCTTCACAATTTACATTTTAATTAATACCTCTTCTACTTAAAATCGCAGAATTATGTAAAATAGCCAAACAAGAGGACTGAAAAATTACGAATCGTTCGATAACGGGTTCTACGGGCAGCTCACTGGCATTTGGGAGAAGTAAAGATGGCATACCTCAATTATACTGGAGACAGATATATTGGGTGTGGCCGACGGAGGGAAGAGAGTTTGTGTTGGTGGCTAGAAAAACAGTCGAAAGGTTTTTGTTGCAATACGAGTGGTTAATTTGTGTGTGTAATTATAAAGTTATGATTAAATGTTTTTTCTTTGTATGGTTGTGTGTTTATTGTGTTTGACCAACTCGCAGCTTCATCGAAGATGGTGTTTTGCTCAATATCGCCTTAGAGGTGGTAAACGCACCGAGTTAACTACTCAGTGTATAAAAAAAAATGTTTACTGTGTTCTGTTTCGTATACTGTATCAATATTATCTTTCATAAATGATTATGGTTCCCTCCGGAAAATTTTCCACTTTTTAGTCTCAGAAGAAAGAGAGGGGAATTTTCTTTTTGTTCTATATGTTATTTGTATTGCAATGTATGGGATTTTCATTGTACTTTTTAGGGATGAATAACTTAAACTATTTTCCTTCTCGTTAGAGCTTTATTTTGCTGTCGTTGAAATGCGTAAAGTGGCTGAATTAGTTTTTATTCTTTTAGGAGCTGCTCATTTTGGTTTATTTGTAACGCCTACTGAAACTTTTCGATTTTTTTCTTCGAAAAGGATTTTTTATTATTAATATTTATTTTTTCGTAATATTTTTAAATTGTTTTTCAATGTAGGCATAGAAAACGTTCTTTAAACTTAAAACGCGGACAAAGCCGCGAAAATGCCGCTAGCTAATTTTGAAAAGGGGTATTTTATTTTAAAGCTAAAGCTGAAACTAAAAAAATAAGTAATTGGAGTTAAATTAGTTTGTAAATCGAGCACCAAAAGTGCTCGTGCTTTACGAGAAATTATATTCAATTATTTATCGAGTAATTTCGAAAACTATAACTGAAACAGCATATAATGTGATTAAAAACGCTCTATTTTCCTATATCATTATCTAACGAACGAGACACAACAACACTTAACCAAGCAATTACACCATTATCAGAACGTTCTGAATGGGAAAAACATGGACAAAGAAACGTACTATAGAATTTCACATCCTATAAGTGGTTTCATTTGTGTAAGGATTCAGAGGCAATAAAAATAATACTGCTTTCGTGCCACATCAAATAAAACGCGAACTGTTTTTATAGCGCTTCTTACCGTTTTTCTTCGATGGAAAAGTGACAATCAATACTTTCTTCTGAAAACAACCCTTAAGTGTGCTCATTGCCTGTCGTTCAGAAATATTATTTTTTTGTTCAGTGAAATGTTTCTCTCTGAAAGTGGCTTCAATGAATGAAGAAAAATAATCGTGGAAAGATGCTGCAAAAACATAACATACCATTTTAGTACAAAAATACTAAAAATCAGCATAGGTATTGGTATTCGGCTCGGCATTATTCTTTTGGCATTTAATATACATTATCATTAATTAAAAAATAAATTACAAAAGGGATTTTCAGTAAAATTTTTTTTTTAATGTACTCTTGAAACATAGTATTTAAATTAGAATAAGTATTAGTGAAACGTTTGTATTGAAATTGTTTGAAACAAACTTTTGCTAATCTCACAAACAATGTAAAGTTCTTTAAAAACAAAGAATATCTGTAATAATTTAAAATAAATTGGATTTATTACAAGCTTATATAGGCAAAGTATATTATTCTTAAAAATGCGATTTGCGTGTTTAAGAAAAATTGGATAATCTGCAGATTCAGTTTTTAAGAAAGGTTAATTAAGATTAATTCGCCCTTTTTAAATAGAAATACTCAAGTTTAAAAAAGGAGTTTTCAGAATACGGTTGAAACCGCTTGACGTCTTTTCAAATCAGCTGTTTTAGGCAGTTAGTTTTTATGAATTTGAACGCAATGAACGAACAGTTTCTGCTTGAAATTTTAATTACAGTTTAGATGAAAGAACAAATACAATGCCATATTTTTTCGCCAAAATAAGGAATGCCATTAAACTCTATTGTTAATGATTAAACAATTCTTAACCGTTAAGTTCCTCCATACGATAACTGCTTCACACAGAAGCAGTGGGTAGTTGGCTCTGCACCGTTTCAGTTTATAGCATTTGATCGAGAATAAATATGAAGGAAAACTGAAGTGTGCTGCAAATTTATCTATTTACTAACCAATTTGGCTATTTTTCTCTTTCCACATAGTTTAATGTTCAACTACTGCTTCTACATGCTTTACGTGAACGGCTTAATCATGCTGTTTATTTTTCTGTGGTCTCCATGTATTAATTTTATCAACTCGATTATAACAATTGTATTTTAGAAACGGTTAAAAAAATCTGGCGACTAAAAGCTTGCTAAATATTCATGAATAGTGGTCTATGACGTTAATTGCGTTTTCGTTAAAATAAACTTTGATTTGCTACAAAACAAATAAATAAAATAAAGAGTAAAATTAAACCCTATTGTAAACCGAAATTGGAGGTGCAAAACTTAATCCTGTACAAACCCAGCGTATAAAATTAAAACCTTTCAGGGCTTAAAGGTGTTTCCGTTACGCGATATATGTACACGCGTTCGAAAAAAATTGCAAAATTCTTTGAGTCTTGAAAAAATGGGAAATTTAGGCTAAAATGTGATTTAAGATTTATACTGATTACAATAGTTTACTCTACACAATAAAATTTAAAGATTTAGGTTTCAATGTTCAACACTGTGACAACTGCAATTAATGTCCTGATATCCCTAACCTATCAACTTGCTTTTATCATGAGAAGATTAATAGCAAGTGTTATTGTATTGTAATCAGTGGCACACTGCATAAATAAACTGTTCCCAAGTAGCACACTTAGTTTTTTAAAGGTTGTAAAATCATTATTAACGTTGTAAAAAGCGCTTAAAAACGTTTATAAAACGTTTAAAGGTTATTTGTGCTACCTGGGTTATTTTTACAGTATAATACTGGCAGCAGAGGTTCCAGTTTAAAATTAAAATGCACTGTAAAATAAGCAATTTTACAGTTTATCACTGTTTATACAGTTAGTGTGCATTTTACAGTTTTAAACTGGAACCTTAACTGTTTATTACCAGGCCTTTGAAATACAGGTTGACAGTAACAATTTTTTGGCTGCTTTAAATTTCGCTGTTCATCATCTAAATGTACGGGTTATCAAGTTTTTACTGAAAAATGTGAGTCTCAGTTTACACCATTGCAGGCTAAAAGTTACATGAAAAATTTCACCAAAAAGATTCGTATATATTAATTTTAGTTGTAAAAAGGAAAAATTGTCAAACTTTTTAAATATCCAATGTCTGATGGATTCTGTTTCATGAAGGTCAAAGAATATAGCATCTAATGTTTCTCAAAACTTAAAAAAAAAGGATTAGTTACCGAATATAATTTCATTTTCATGAATACTTAGCTTGCCGTTTTTGTGGTACATGTTCATAATTCTATCAGTTTTAAAGATTTTTTGACTGTCTAAAGTGTGTTTTTATGAATAGAACGATTAATATTGCACTAAGAAGATTGGATTGTTTTTGTTTGTCAACACCAGAATCGTTCCTACATAATATCCCTCAAAAAAATCAAGTGAGATCATCAAAACTCTATATTGTACAATTAATAAACTTAATGTGCAAAAAAATTTAACGTTGCACGTTTTCTGTAAGACGTAGCAGCATTGGGGTTGAACCAAAAGTTGCTCGTGTCTATTCCATTATTTTTCCCAAAAATAAACGGGGCTCATGCAATATACTGATCATCAGTTTCGTTTTTGAGTTCATAGGATTGGTTTCATACACTTTTACCAATAATATTGAGTGAGATAAAATAACTTAACCAATTAGCGTGCCAATCAGAGTTGAGTTTTAATTTGGATCGTTTCTTACCGTGCAACATTACGTGTCTAAAAACGTATTACAGGTTGCCAACGTTCAACTGAGACATAACTCTGAAAGAAACAAACCCACATACATCCATGCAGTATAAATTTTATTTAGTCTTAGAAACACATTTAGCGAGCATAAAATATATTAGGCAGCAGAGGCATATTTTATATTGAACAATAGGATCAAATTAGCATAGAGAGAAAATTTCCTAACTTATCGCGGTACATTTTGAAATGTGACGTTTTCTATAGAGTCTAAATTATTCAAAGGCAGGTTTCACTCGAAGGAGCCGAAAGCACTTTAGAATGTTTGTTGGAAAGATTCAAGTGCTTTGATATTTAAATCAGATGGGGAATTTAAATCCAATACTCTAATCTCAGAGGGCTCCGTCCATGAGGTTAGACAAGAAGGCCTCGTAAGAGATATTTGTAGCTCAAATTGATTTACTTCTCAATCATGAAACGTTTAACATAAAGATGCACCGACCGTTATATGGCAGATTAAGTAAAGGAAACAGAAATGCGTGGTGATGCCCGCTGGAAATATTTTGATTCCAATTTCTGCTTCAAAGGAGTGATCATTAAACT
Organism: Uloborus plumipes; assembly: GCA_038373865.1. Taxonomy (NCBI): domain Eukaryota; kingdom Metazoa; phylum Arthropoda; class Arachnida; order Araneae; family Uloboridae; genus Uloborus; species Uloborus plumipes. Next base: position 222,324 of record JAXGGA010000343.1, on the reverse strand, counting down.
TCCCTCCGTTTTCTAATTCGAAGGTGGAAAACTAAAAATGCTAATGGCGACTTCCGATGCAACCTTTTTTGTAGAAGTGCCAGCCAGTTCAGTTTATGCTGTTAATTCTTAATTCGGTAGCTGTTTAAATATTATATTGTTGTGAGCTATTTAAGTGCTAGTAGTGTGTTTAACTTAACCACAAAGAGAGAATGGAGTAAACCGCTAATTTAGGGAGACAATTTGAAGTTGCCACCAATCCTGCGTCTCTTAGTAAGTGCTTAAGTTCTTTCTTTTGTGATAAAATAGTCTAAATGATTAAAAAAATTAAAAATCATGCTCTGTCTTTTATTGAAAATCGTGTTTTGTCATGAGTGGGAGCAATACCTTGACATTATTTTTTCTCTTTGTTGTAAGTGAGGTTTTTTTGTGCGCATACTAATTAAATTATTTTTTCTTTGGAGCTAAGTGACTACTATCTTATTCTAATTGTAATGGAAGGAATATTAGGGATTGTTATGTTTGATGTAACCGGGATTTTTTACTGCACTTTTTGATGAATTATTTTTTATTTTAGGGCAATGTCACTGCATGGGATATTTTGCTTTTTTGTAGTGCGCATTTTAATTAAAATATTCTTTCCCTTTAGAGCAGCCCATTTTTCTTTTATTTTAATTGCTTAATGCGCATTTTAGACGAATTCGTTATTCATCGAGAGGAAGTTAAGTTTTTACGCCTACTTTCGTATTCCATGCTGATGAGCGCACAATAAGCGCGAAACTGCAGTCAATGGATCGAAATATCTGAGTTGGCGGTGTAATGCATGTTCCTGCCTTAGCCCTTGCTTAAGGGCCTTTACTCACTGCTATATACCCGAGCTTTGCGTTAAAAATTTACGAGTTGTACCGTTCCTATGTGCGGTCGCTCGCTGGTATTCTAATTTCACATTAGCTACCAGTTTTGTTCGCTCTATCTGCTCTATAAGAGGATTTTTGCCTCCAACTCGGCTACTTTCGTATTCCATGCTGATGAGCGCACAATAAGCGCGAAACTGCAGTCCATGGATCGAAATAGCAGAGTTGGCGGCGTAATGCATACTCTTAAAAGGTTTTTATTAAAAAAGGTTTTTGAAGGCCAACAATCGCTGGAGTATTTATTCTATTCTCACCTCATCATCCAACCTTTTTTTCTTCTTCCAGTTTATACCGACAAGGAAAACAGTTGTTATTTTTCCGAAATGTTATCATTTAACTAAATTTTCGCTATATTTATTTTGATAAAGCGTTAGTTTAAGTAGAAAAGTTGAGCAAGCGTTTTGCTAAGCTATTCATGGTGGAGTTCAGGAGACTGCAAAGAATTAGAAACACATACACACCTATATATTACCATATATATACCAAATATATTTTTATATTAAGCAATATATATATATATATATATATATATATATATATATATATATATATATATATATATATATATATATATATATATATATATATATATATATATATATATATATATATATATATATATAACACATTTTGTAAAAACTAACAACGGACTTATTAAGCCTAAATCAGTGCATACAGTTTATTTTGCACATGTGGACTCTTCACACACATCCGTGGTTTTTCCCACATCAAGGTCCACTTTATGGAAGATCATTGCTGAAATCAATTTTTAGATCATGTAGACATTTGACTATCATTTGACAGTTGCAAGTAATTTTAAAAACGAACAATTCAAATCCAAAATTGCATTTTCCAGAAAATGTGTTGCAAAGACAGAAGTCTATCGATTTCGTTTCGTATGCATTTTTCAAAAAAAAAAAAAAAATACAAGTGTCATGTTGCTTCCTTTTGTAAATGAATAAGCCTTTTTATCCGTGCAACGTATTAGAGAAAATATTCAAAAATATGTATAGAAGGTAAATATTTTTCTCTCTAAGAAATGTGCAGTGAGCAATGCAATTTTTGTTCCTTTGCTTTTTTTCTTTTTTTTTTTTTTTTTTTTGAGTTTCTATAATTTAAAGAACCTGCATTGCAAATCCATAGAAAGTAGTGGCACATTTTCCGCTTTTTCGAGTTGCATTCTGCAGAAATATGCCTAATACTTTCTCATTCTGTTACTGTCTGAGTGCTGAAAAGTTATTTTCTTTCGGATTTATCTAAAACACATATCCATTTTTAGATGGCTTTTGAGTGAAAATTTTCCCAATAATGGAAGAGTGAGTCGAGCTTCTCCCCAAGCTGTTTCCTTTAATCTTTCCATTTGTATGCAGAAAAATTTTCAGAGCATTTCAACTCGGAAACAGTAAAAATTGAATAGATACAAAAAATAAACCCCCACGCTTCAGTGTTCTGAATCTGAAGAGTTTGAAATCATATGTAAGGAATAACTTGTTAAAAACCATTTTTCCATTTAATACAAAAGCTAAATATCACAATACAAGAGATAACATAATACAATGATCTTTTGCTATAGTTTGCTGTTTAAATGCTTCCAATATACAGAAAAATTCTCAATAGCAAGTTTATTTTCAGTTTACAAATTCTTGAAAACTTGATGGTTTTAACATTATATTATTCATGATCGAATGCTTTATGCTCCATCCTTTTTAGCAGTTTCAAGATTACTATTTTATATTTTGCTTCAAGCTTCAGTCGGTTAAAAAACGATTATCGTAAAATGGGGTAAATCGGAACACTTTTCAGCTTTGATTGTAAAAAAAACAGTTAAAAGATTTTTTTTAATTTGTTTTTTTTTGGGTAAAAACTTCGGTCTTGCTTTACTCTTGATATTCCAAGCAAAGACAAAATATTTTGAACAATTATTATTAAAATATATATGAAATTATGGGTGTTCCGAATCGCCCCGCTGATAGGGGTCAATCGGAACACATGTTAAAATTTTTATTTTTTTTCCAATTTAACCTGTAATAGGTCTCACAAACATGAGTAATATTGATGGGGGAGAATAAGAACAGATAATTACTGTCAAATAAATGTATAATTTCAATACCAGTAAACGTTTATAATTTGTCAAAATTCAAAATAATTTTGAACTTATGAAAAATGAAAAGTAATTTTAAGAAATGCTTTTGAATTGAAATACAAAGATTTAACATTAATGGAAGTCACTCATGTCGTCCACAAATATGTACTGGTCCTTAAAACTAGCAATTGTGACTTAGCTTCAGTTTTTGCATAACATCTCCTGGGATGAACTCTACCTTTTCTTTAGTTTCTTAAAATCTGTGGGTAGCGGGGATTGTCCTGAAAGATTTTTTCGCTTATTCATCACTGCCTGTGTGCTGGACTTTAACTACATAAAGTCTATGTGACTTTCCCCCTCGTATTTTATGTAAAAAAAAGTCTCCTGGAGAAAAAATCTTTTGAAATCTGCAACTGTTTGTCATTCCAAGATCTAGTTGCTCACGAGAAGGGATAAACAGTAATAAATCTTTGTCCTCGTTTTTATTAGAAGAATTGGGGTTAGAATCTTGATTTTTTAAACAAATTCCTTCAAATAAGTTTGAATTGGAACAACAGAACTAGGTGTTCCGATTCACCCCGCAAATTTTTTTTTCTATGGCATTTTTCAGAATTCTTCATTTTTATGATACAATTTATAAAAAATGTAAATTCTAATGTGGTATTCTGTTGTTCAGATACATGTATAATTGAAATATACCACTCTTAGTTTTTAAAGTACCAGGGGACCGAGCCCGCTCGGTTAAAAAAAAAAGAGGTTTGTAAAGTCGTGTTTTTTTCTAAAATGCGAAGTACTTATTTAGATAAACTTGAAAAGCACTTTTAAACCTTTGGTTGCAATTATGCTTTTAAAACTGCCGTAATTTGTTTTAAAAAACACAACCTTATTTAATCCATGCTCACCGTAAAATCACACCCAATTTCATTTCATTTGGCGCCTAAAGCGCGGGAGGGGTTGATGAGAATGGATGCAGAGTCCATGTTCTCCAGTACGCATTTGGTTCCAGTTGGTTTTGATTTTCACTTGACTTCACACTCCAAGGTTCCTCCCGTACATACCACAACTCGTAGTTTAACCGGGATGGGGCCTTGAAGAGCGCTCTGTTCATTTTTGAACCAGGCCCAAGGGCCGAGCAAACCCTTGGCCCAGCATCCCCCAGAGGTATCTTTTCACTTGGAGGATTTTATGACCACGAACATTTTTAACGTCCCCCAGCCACCATTAATGAAGACGGTGGATCTTTGATCGACTGGGCTTCCTCTATATGATCGGACCGGGACCCTCTGGTTACGAGTCCGACGACTTACCGATCGGACTACCGTGGCCCACACCCACTTCTAACTTTCTTTTGATCGATCTCTTTTTATTTCAAAAACAATAAAATTCTAACGTGTTGCCAAAACTCGTTTGCCAAATACCATAAAAATTTAAATTTACGCTGATGTGATTAAATATGAAATCCATTGTTATAATAAAACGTGGTTGCTATGAAACAGTAACAATAAGAGTATATCATAAAAATACAGTAAATCATAAAGATACATAAAGTAACAGTAATCATAAAGAAAATAGCGAAAGAAAGCTCGTCAAACTTCTAATGAAGGCACAAAAAACGGGGTTTTTTGTGAAAACTTGCGTTTTTACAGAAAAAACGCCGATGTAGATGAACTCAAAAACTAAAACTTTATCTTAATACAAAATTTTATCAAAATCGTTAGAGCCGTTTTCGAGATCCGAAATATATATATACAAGAATTGCTCGTCTAAAGATATTAGATAGATGTAATTTTGTTTTGAAACTTAATATTTTAAGAAAATTGAGTTTCGTATTTATTGATTTTTTACCTGAAATATCTTACTAAACACTCTTGAGGTGGAAAAAAAGTGTCTGAAAACTAACTGTAACACTTTTATACTCAATTTTTAAATCGTACTTGAAAAGTAAAATAATCCGATTTTTATATCGTGTAAGTTACCATAAAATTGAATAAATATCGCTGGACAATCACCACTGCTTTTATCCCATGGATTTTGAATAAATGACGTGGTTGCTATGAAACAGTAACAAATGATAATAATCATAAAGAAAATGGCGATAAAGAAAGCGTCTCAAACTTACTTAATGAAGGCACAAAAAACGGGGTTTTTTGTGAAAACTGGCGTTTTTACAGAAAAAACGCCGACGTAGATGAACTCAGAAACCAAAACTCCATCTAAATACCAAGTTTTATCGAAATCGTTAGAGCCGTTTTCGAGATCCGAAAAATAAATAAATATATAAATATATATATATACAAGAATTGCTCGTTTAAAGGTATTAGATATATATAAATCGTACCAGGGGACCGAGCCTGCTCGGTTTTAAAAAAAAGAGGTTTGTAAACTTGTGTTTTTTGCTAAAATGCGAAGTACTTGTTTAGATAAACTTGAAAAGCATTTTTAAGCCTTTGGTTGCAATTATGCTTTTAAAACAGCCGTAATTTGTTTTAAAAAACACAACCTTATTTAATCCATGCTCACCGTGAAATCATACCCAATTTCATTTCATTTGGCGCCTAAAGCGCGGTAGGGGTTGATGAGAATGGATGCAGAGTCCATGTTCTCCAGTACGCATTTGGTTCCAGTTGGTTTTGACTTTCACATGACTTCACACTCCAAGGTTCCCCCCGTACATACCACAACTCGTAGTTTAACTGGGATGGGGCCTTGAAGAGCGCTCTGTTCATTTTTGAACAGACCCAAGGGCCGAGCTAACCCTTGGCCCAGCATCCCCCAGAGGTATTGTTTCACTTAGAGGATTTTATGACCACTATGACCACGAACATTTTTAACGTCTCCCAGCCACCATTCATGAAGACGGTGGATCTTTGATCAGCTGGGCTTCCTCTATATGATCGGCCCGGGACCCTCCGGTTACGAGTCCGACGACTTACCGATCGGACTACAAAATCCAAAACTTTATCTAAATACAAAATTTTATCAAAATCGTTTGAGCCGTTTTAGAGATCCGAAATATATATATACAAGAATTGCTCGTCTAAAGATTTTAGATGTAATTTTGTTTCGAAACTTAATATTTTAAGAATGAGTTTCATATTTATTGATTTTTTACCTGAAGTATCTTACTAAACACTCTTGAGGAGGAAACAAGTATTTTAAAACTAACTATAACACTTTTATACTCAATTTTCAAATCGCACTTGAAAAGTAAAGTAATCTGATTTTTATATACTGTAAGTTACCATAAAATTCAATAGATGTTGGCGGACAATTACCACTGCTCTTATCCCATGGCTTTTGAATAAATGAAACAGCTTGTTATCTAGTGAAGCCTTGCTTAAACATTTCAAAAACAATAACAATTTAACGTTGCCAACTACCATAATTTGAACTTGCGCTGATGTGATTAAATATGAAATCCAATTGTTATAACAAAACGTGGTCGCCACGGAAACAGTAACAACGAAAGTAATCATAAAGAAAATGGCTAAATAAAAGCTTCTCAAACTTTCAATGAAGGCACATAAAAAAACGGGGTTTTTTGTGAAAACTCGCGTTTTTACAGAAAAAACGCCGACGTCGATGAACTCAGAAACCAAAACTCTATCTAAATACAAAATTTTATCGAAATCGTTAGAGCCGTTTTCGAGATCCGAAAAATAAATAAATAAATAAATCAATGAATAAATATATATATATATATACAAGAATTGCTCGTTTAAAGGTATTAGATATAAGAAGGTTTGTTCTTGCATATGAAGTTTTGCAGTCTATGAAAATGTGATGTTTTCTAGCATTCCGAGTGCAGCCCTCCTTAGAAGCCAGTAGCGTTGCCAGATTGACAAAAGTAATTTTTTCCTACCTCCAATGATCTTGACTTTCTAAAAAAAAGTTCATGGTGAAAAATACCCAATATTAAATTTATGAAGAATTTCTTTGTACGGTCGGGAAGTTTTGTTCCGATTAACCCCGCTGTTCCTATACACCCCATTTTACTGTATACATGCAATTTTCTGTTAGTGGACTATTGGTTTATAACACTTTTTTTTAATTTGTTGGAAGTACAATGTCCTAAAAACGTACAAGTCACTCTTTTAGATTAAATTTTCTTCATTTCTAGTTTCCAAATTACTTACACTGGGTAGAAGTCAATTATTTTGAAAAATATTCCTAAGTAAAAATTGACTCACTCTCTAGAAACAATGTAATTTGGGATTAAAAAATGCTCTGCCATTTGTAACTGCTAAATACTTTAGGAAAAAAATGCTGAGACTAAAGTAAATTAAAATGTTCTACTAATCACTAAGTAATGTAGGTAATAGGGAAAACGGAATGTAGTCACGGAAAAATAAACCACATTACTTTCCAACACGATCAGAATACTTTTAATTTGAAAAAAGGCTCCTACCGCCTGAGTGTGTACTAAAATGTACTTAGTCATAAAACTAATAAAATGTGCTCCTATTATGCTCCATAAGAGTTCCAATCATAATATTTGTTCAAATAAAACTTGGGGAAACTCAGTTGAGAACAAATTGTGGTGCACATTTGAGAATAGATTGCGAACATAACTAAGCACACTTTTAAAATCATCGCCTTTTTTTGTCGTACTGCCATACAATAGAATATTCCTCAGCATAATACAGCAAGTAATTTCGTTGCTGTCTTTAGTTTTTGGGCCGCAAATGAAGGAAGATGCTCTTCCTAGGCCGCAGACCGACCACTTCCTGGTGACGGTTGACAGCTGCAATGTAAATTTAGCAGCAAGCACTATTGGTTTAATCAAATATATGTTCTATAAATACTGTCCAAAGTGTCCCTAACAGTTTACTACAAAGTGTTCTGAACGAAGGCACATTCCTCAGCGTTTAAAAACGTCCTTAAAATTAATTCCCAAAGAGTTTAAAAGGTGTGCTGAACCAAAAAGATCAAATCAGAAGTGTTTTGAAAACTTCCAAAAAGTGTGCTTTAAAGTGTTCTAAGAAAGAAGAGAAAAGTCTGGAAATAAGGATTAAAACAGGTTTAAAAAGTGTCTGAAGGTTTGAAAGTTGTGATTTTTTTTTAATTATGAAGATTATTTGGCTAAATTGACCTGTATTTTAAGATAAACTAAACGCATTAATGCCTAGCGTCCCTTTTTAGGGACGGTCCAAAACAGTGTCTGAAATTCCCCAAAATGAATCTTTCAACCAAATAATAGTGTTTAATTAGTACCTTGGTATTGTTTCAATTCGTCATTAACAGACTGCAGCACATAACCATTGTGAAGTGTGTTCCGTAGCAGTTTTAATATGATCTTTATCAAAAATTACATCGTTCACAATCTCAAGAAAAAAAGCTAAGTTTTCAAAGTTATTCCCAGCTTCCCAGTTTATGTTACGTGGGTCATTTTCATTTTTCGGTGCCATTTGCTGTCCGTCAAAAAAATATTTTTTTAAAAATTTTTGAGCAACTTTAAATAAATTTACTTTTTGGTATGTTTATTAGCAGACAATTTCCAATACAGGCATTATAATTTTTCATAATATTTTTTGTTAAGAAAATGGGTTTTTAGGAATGAGTTGAAGAGGAACGAAAAATATAGCTGTCCAAACAATAAAGACTGAAGTTGAACAACAAGAATTTGAATTTAGTAGTCAAATTTTCCACTCTGCCATATTTTGCAATCATGCTTCATACTTTAAATTACATTCGAATAAAGTTACTTTGAATAAAAGTGAAAATTTTAATTTTTTAACTAATATCAAAGAGTTGTCCAGAAATTAATGTCATGTCTGTTACCGTACATATTTTTACAATTTTTAAACCTTGTGCATTGAATTCTGGAATGACAACACTTTTATAGTACTGAAGCACATGGAAACAAGAAATAGCAACAGTCATTTTGAATGTTCGGTTTTATTTAAAGGCAGCAGAAGTCTTTTATTAGTAAATCTATTTTTATTATGCCATGTCTGTTACCTTAATTACTTGCATAAAATATTTTTTTAATTAATCATTTCAGCTAGATAATTTAGTTTAGTGGGATTGTACTCTAAATCAAGTAGAATTTTAAATAATTTTGTAGAATTTTTTACCCCACAATTTTTGTTTTCTTAAAATGTCATGTCTGTTACTTGTCATGTATGTTACCATATTTAGTAACAGACATGACAAATCAGGTAACAGACTTAACATGCTATTTTTTATGGTAAAAATTCCAAAGATATTTGTTTTTTTTTTTCTTTTTAGAATGAATTTTAGTCAGAATACAGAATTAATGGACCAAAAGAATTTTTTTTGGATATATCTTTCCAATAAATTAGATATCAATTAAACATAGTTTTAATCCAATCAAATCAATTAATGTTTCATGCTTGCTGTAACAAGTCCTTTTGTATTATATAGTTTAGATTTTACATATAGTTTTGAACTAATGTCTTTAATTATATCTTTGTGAAAGATTTAATGAATAATTAATGCGAATATTACCTGAAAGTGTATAAAATTTATTAAAAAATTCTTATGTAAGCGTAAATTTGATAAGTTGTTTTTAAATACATAGATGATTTAAAAGAGATAAATAAATCAAAATTATATAACTATTTTTGCTTTCTTCGTATGAGTAGGGCACTCACCCCAGCATAGAAACAGAAAAATTCTCTAGAGAACTATAAATTTGCTACCGAAGTTCAATCTTTTCATTTTGGAGGCTCAAGAAAACAAGCTTCCTTACACACTGGGGTTTTGTATTAGAAAAAGTTAAAAGATTCCGTTGCATTTTGCTCACCTTCAGAGAGCAATAATCACGGGCCTGCAGCGATTTGGGCTCATCTTCAGGCAATTCTTGATATACTGCTGCGAAAAATTGGACCAGAAGTTCAAACTTCTTTTTTTTTCTGATGCCCCTACAACGCAGTATCGATTGCAGAATTTATTTTCTTTTAAACAAAAATATTTCGGAGAACTTCATAATAATATGGATTATGGTCCTTCTATGAAGTGGATCATGATAAGAGGGCTGTAGATGGAGTGGGAACTGCTGTTAAGCAAAGAGGTAACAGCGTGCAGACATTCCTAATGCAAGGACACTATACAATATTTAAAAAAATAAAATAAAGATTAAAATTTATTTTGTGTCTGAAGAACATGTGGAAGCTTTCAGAAATGTGATTCCTTCTGCCATACTAGTTTTAAAAGGAACTATGCACACCCATCAAATATTTTGTTTAGGAAAGAGCAAAATGTCATTTTGAGATATGAGCTGTTTTTGCAGACAAAAAAATGTTTGCATATGATTTGATTTCAAAAATTTTGACATTAACAGAAAAATACAGCCATAATATTGAAAAAAAAAACAACCAAACAACCACAAGAGCAATCCACTGAAAAGTTTTTATGTAATGATTTTCTAATAAAAGACATAAGAGATGGAAATTTTGTTTTCGGTGAAACTAGAAAGAAAAAAGTCGGTAAAATATTTTGTTTCAGGGATAATTAATAGGGAGGCACACCTGTCATTTAGGGGGGGGAACCCCCCTGCCCCCCTAAATGACTTTGGGAAATCAATGTATTGCCATATAAGTGGGCGTGGTTTTTGCCACTTTTTGGTAAATTTTATATTGTGTATGCAACCTTTGCCCCCCCCCCCGGAAAAATTCGAAATGACGTCCCTGTAGGGAGGATAGTTTTTTTACTGTTAAATATTTGAAAAAGGTTTAGAACCATGCAAAATTTTACCGAGAAGATGACAGTACGAAATTGAATAAGATGATATTATAATGAAATTGCCAAATCCATGTCTTACTGGATCGGCAACTGCAATATTTCTTATTTAATGTAGGTTTAACACGGTATAATATTGAATAATCATATTTACAAAAAAATATTTTTGGAAAAAAATAGAACCGACTTTAGTTGGAAATTGCTCTAAAAAGTGAAAAATAATTTTTTTCTTTGAACACCATCGAAACTACTTTTAAACATAAATTTTGAAGTCGGCGCAAAAACGATAGGTAAAATGATATTTAACCATATTTTGCCAACATTTTTTCAGAGAAATCATTGAAAATTAAAAGCAGAATATTTGTACCATTACACGAATGTGTGGTAATCAATGAAATGAATCCATTAAAATTTATATTTATAGTTGAATTGTAGTTGCGTATGATTCTTTACATTGTTTTTGCGCCGACTTCAAAATTTATGTTTAAAAGTAGTTTCGATGGTGTCCAAAGAAAAAAATTATTTTTTACTTTTTAGAGCAATTTCCAACTGAAGTCGGTTCTATTTTTTTCCAAAAATATTTTATTTCATTCTTTTTAGTGTAAATACACTTAAAATAATCAAAATATAGTTAAAAAACCATGCAGCTGTTCAAAAAACTTGCAGACCTGGACTCGATCTCATTCCATCAGGAACTTCAACCCGACGCGTTTAACCACTTGACTATCGGGTCGCTGCTTGAAGTAAGGATTTACGATAGCACATATTGTTTTAAATAACATGAAATTTTAGTTTTTCGATCATAACTTTTTTTCTAGTGAACAAATATCGTCATATGAATGCATGGTACCTAAGTTAACCATCTCCTATCGATTTAAAAAAAATCGTCCAAATCGGTTCAGTAGATCAGATGTTATGTGCGAACAAACAAACAAAAAAAAACATACGCTTTTAATTGAGAACCTCTTCCTTTTTTGAAATCGGTTAAAAATAGAAAGAAAAAGTAAGTAATTTGAATTGTGGGAGAAGAGGTTAGAGTAAGACTGGGAAAATTGGTGCAAATTTTTGCATTTCATGGAAAATAATTTTCAACTAAAGCGGACTCTTTAGCTTTTTTCAAACACCACAAATCAAAATCTTATTTTTTAAAAATGTGTCACTTTAATGGTCGTTCATACCCCCCCCCCCCATCGCAGTGCAAAAAAACATTACACAGCAGATTTTGCCTAATAACTCAACACTCATGGTGTTTGATACATTTTATTTGTTTGTAATGATGTTTTTTGGTCACTACCAATATGAAAATCACAAAAAATAGTTACTTTAATATTTAACATATATTTATCATCTCCAGAATTTTTTATTTTTAATTTTACCTTGAATTTGACGTAAATGCAAGGTATAAAATACAGAATTTTATAAAGGTACAAAAATTAACACAATATAATTGATTGTGTATATAATTTTTGAAAAAATCACATAAGTGCCGCAAATCAAAAACCATTTATTGCCACAATCGATTCAAAGCCCCCAAAAATGGCGCAAATGTCCATAAGAGAATTATACAGCATCGAAGGACCCCATTGACTATTTTAACAAAGATCCGACCAAAACTGTCATTTTGTACTATAAAAAAATATGGGATAGATCCCCATGGGGAGATGTACCTGCATAAGGACATTACAATCATTAAAATCATTTTTAAAAAAATCATGCAGTTGTTCGAAAAAATCCTTGCAGACCTGGACTCGATCTCATTCCATCAGGAACCTGACACGCATAACCACTTGACCATCGGGTCGCTCATTGAAGTAAGGATTTACGATAGCGCATATTGTTTTAAATGACATGAAATGTTAGTTTTTCAATCATAACTTTTTTTCTAGTGAACAAATATCGTCATATGAGTACATGGTACCTAAGTTACACCATCTCCTATCGATTAAAAAAAAATTGTCCAAATCGGTTCAGTAGATCAGATGTTATGTGCGAACAAACAAACAAAAAAAAAAGTATACGCTTTGAATTGAGAACCTCCTCCTTTTTCGAAGTCGGTTAAAAATAAATACTCTTTTTAATCTTTATGTTTAAATATACATATGAATTTCAGCTTAAATAATCAGTGCTAAAAGAAGATATATATACTTCACAGCATTATTGTACATTTTCATTATAGTATGTCATGTCTGTTACTTTATGTCATGTCTGTTACCATTCACAATTTTCATTTTAAAACTTAATGGGCATAATATCAATTTTATTAAAGTTTAATATAATGTCTCTTTATGTGACACATTAGTAAATAACAGAGTTTTGTTTCATTTTTGTTTGTATGACATTTTACAATAAGAAAATACTTGTCAAAATGCAATATTGGTAACAGACATGACAAAAAAAATTCAAAAAATAATAATAATTAACTATCAATTTTAATATCTTTATTCAGTGCATAGAAAGACTCACTAGTTACATGGAATTCATGTTTATATTATTTTGTACTTAGCTTTGAGTTTAGAAATTTTAGAAAGTTTGTCCGGTAACAGATATGACAATTTTCATAATATTTGTTCAAAAATGCCCCAACTGAAACAAATTTAAAAGAGAAACTGTTCGAAAATTATTAAAATAGTGTAATATAAGTATGTTTGATTAATTATTATCCAGAATTATACTTGATCCATAGATTTTTTTTACACACTTCAAATTTTCAAATGACACCCAATTTTGAAAATTCTGATTTTATTTCTTTTTGTAAAATGTCTTTTTAAATATCATATCGTAGGCAGAAAAAAAAAATTAGTAAAAAAAGTATGTACCCTCTGGGGTCTATCGTAACTTTTAAGGGACGACTTTTCTTTAGTTAACAAAAAAATTATTTTTCACATAGTATTTTTTTTATTATTTTTCCCGTCTATTAAACAGTTTGTAACCAGTATACAAAATATCTTTGAAAAAATATCAGGCATTAATGGGTTATGTACATCTTCTTAGACTTCGAAAGTCATAATGATGTTTTAATTATTTAATAACATTTAGGCTAAAACTTAAAACATTGATTAAACTTTTTTTTAAACTAATATGAGTGGATTTCTGAAGATAAACAATAAACCTGGTGCCTGCAACAGTATTGAAAATTAACTCAAATAACAGACATGCAGTTCCTCTTAGTCTAAATGAAGTTAATATGACATTACGCGGTTTTCTGCACAATGCATAGATTTCAAACATATCCTTCTTACAAAATAGATTACATATTGTATACAAAGTTGCTCAATTTATTATTAAAGTTTTGACCGTATTTTATGCAAAATGATATACGGTTAAGATTCTTGCTTTTTTTAGCTGAGAAATGTATAAAATACTACGTGTATGTACTTCAGCTAATTTTGTTGTTAGCAAAAACTGTTTGCCCGAATTTTTCACTAGTCTTATGAACAAACCGTAATGAGTTTTTAAAATTTTATTTTAACTTTATTCGTGCTCCATGTTGCACAAACATCAAAACTAGTTTTTTTTTTGTCCACGTTACCCGTAGCAAGTAGTGTGGAAATGTTCCTCCTACTTTTAATGTCACCTGTCACTGAAATCCAGCCCAGTGACATTAAATGGAAACTGACAGATAAATTGAGATTCTCGGAAAGATTTAAATTTATTCAGTTCCTCGGAAATGCTGTAGGCAAATATGTTTGCGTTACAAATAAAACTATTTTTACCAAATGCTAAAAATGTTTTACAACAATACGTCATAAATAAATTATTACGAAAATTAAATTTCAAAATTTAGTTTAAGTGTAGGAGAAACTAATCATTTTTTAATTTTCTAATTTAATTATGTAGTTAGCTTATGCATGAAATGTGTTTCTTGAAGCGAAAACAGAATAAAGAGATATTAATTAAGCTATTATGTGGTCTTCTAATAATATTTTATTAAAACTCCTGAGAGAAACAACGCATTTTGCATTTTATTTTTCAAAGCACTTGAAGAAAAATTGCTCTCTATGGCTTAAAGAAAATATTTAAGATTTCCAACTAATAAAATTAAAGATATCATAATTAGGTTTTTACATTGAATAAGCTTTAATCTGTTTTTTTGATGTTTAGACAATAACAAGTTTATCTGTTAGTGAAAAAAAAAAATTCTCAAACACGAACTGTAATTAAAGCATGGACCAATATTTTCTCATACTGTATTTTTACTGTTAGTTTTTTTTCTTTTTTGTCGAACTTGTTGAGCATTGCAAAATATTTGCAAAGTTTTTGAAGGTACTTACTTCTTTTCCATAAATATTAATACAGATTTAAAAAGATTATGTAAAGATGGAACGTATTGGGTCTCAATAAAGAAATGTAATTTACATTTATTATTAATTTATGTTTACCTTTTCATTAAACTTTTGTCCCTTAACTGCATAAGTGTACTATAAAAACAAATGCCTGATTCGAAAATAAATACGGTTTTTTTTAAAAAAGAAAATAATAAAGCTAACACAAGTCACATCCATACCTTAGTTTTAGACATCCAAACTAAAAATAAAAATTTTTAAATATATTTTGAATACAATTTATTAATTATAAATGCTTAACAATGTAAGAAAACAAATAAGATGGTCTCCGCAGTGAGGATTAGTTCTACTTTGATTATTCCTCTCTGTTATTATAAGTAATATCAGCATAAATAATAATGAGCACGACTTATTAGTTTAAATATTTGCTGTAAACATAAACATGTTAGTTATAATATTAATTATTGAATACTATCTTATATATAAAATTTGTGCAAATATTTTTGCATGAGCGTTTCATTTTCTTTATTTATTCCCAATATTTTTAAATCTTGCGACCATAATTATATTTTTACATTTTGATTGCTTTAAAACTAAAACAGATATAAAACTAAATATAAAAAACTTTTGAATTAAAAAATCTATAATGTCACGTAGAAATGGACACAATAAGAGGACAAATATTTTAACCTTCCAAATCCAGAGCAGGTTCATGCGGAAAGTATGGATAGAATAAACAGCAAATCCACAGCAATAGAGTTCAATGGAGATCTAGTACAATAGACCTCTGGTCGCAGTGCTTGGTTCGTTTGAACCCCCTTTCTCTCATTTCATTTCAATGGAGATCGCGGATTCTTTTGTGTAAAGTACTTATGTTCTGCGGATAAATATGTATTTAAGGCGCAAGCTCCAGAATTTCTTGAATACGTTTCGTCATAGCAGCTTTATAGAGATGTAAATTTGCTATGAAACGGATGGTCAATCCAAAATTATGTAAAACTTGTTGGGAGTTTACGCCTTTTCTTTGCACCTCCAGCGAGATTCCTAATCACTATAATAGCATAGGTACCAGTTTAGCATTATTTATACGAAAATTAAGTTTAAACAAAATTCCTGAATAAATAGCATTTTAACCTTCCAAAGGAGATGCGTATCTGAGAGATACATTAAAACATATATTTGTGTCCTGGCCTTTCAATGCCTTTTCTTCCCTCACCTTCAGAGGTCAGAGTCAATGTCTCTGAATCATAGATCAAGAGTTATTTTACTTTAACTTTGTACACTAATTTGTTTGCCTACCTCTTACTCAGAAGGAATTTAGTAGAGGTTTTAACTAAAAAACGAATTTGCATTAACATGGTCAGCTTAATGAATACTAAAATAGAAGTGTGTCAAAGCGTTTTTGTATCAATGCGCTGGCGAGAAAATTTGGCATTCGAAGGAAATAAGTATTTAAGATATAGCAAGTTGACAGATATGTTTTCTTTCAGATTAATTCAACTCAAAACTCGTTTGAGATAATCTTGCACAAAATTAAATTGTTCTTTATGACTTCACTGTAACTCAACTATTTTTAAAAATTTTGTGTGTCATTGCAATACTGTACTTTTCTCGGCTAAGTATGTATGGATAAGAACATAGCTTTTGGCTAGTAATCTGTTACATCTAAAATTTTATATGCCAATTTTATGGTTTTTATGTTCAATTTCTATCGTTAGTAAAGTAGAAATAAAACGCTGAAAAAGAAAAAAAAACTTCTCTAATATAAGAGAAATTTTCAAAATTCAATCTCGTATGTGTCAAATGCTAAAACGGTTTATTATTTTTACTATTTCATAACATGCAATGTTTTGTGTTTTACAACTTGAAATGTAACATTTTTAGAGAAAGAAAAAAGTGTTTGTGGAAACAAATCAGCCTATATGTCCTGTATAATTTTTACCATCATACATTTCTAATTTATGTTTGCTCCTAAGATGTTTTATTTAATTATGCGATTATAAAATTGTAAATTTCAGTACCGGATACGTTTTCAAAAGGCATTTTAGTTTTTAGGCGTTATGAAACATGTTTTTCAAACACTAACTTTCAGGTGATATTATTTTTTAAACATTATAAAAAATCCGATTATTTTTCTATGTGAAATATGTGTTACTTGCACTATAAATCCAGTGGTTCGAATTTTGATCAGATTTCTCAAAATCTCCAGATTAAAAAAAAAAATCTGCTTTTGTTTTGAGTTCAAGGTAAGTAAATAAAATGTAAAACAAGACACATTTTCCTTATTTAATCATTAATAGTGTTTCAACAAAAACGTAAATATTGAATGTTAAATTGTGGTTAAGTAGTCTCTTACTAACATGAGCCCAAGTTTTCCTAAATTTAAGTAAATAAAAACGTTTAATACCTTTCTACGTTGTCCATAATTATTAAACAACTATATTCCTTTAAAACTTTACTATTTTTTAAAATGCGCAAAAGTATCAAAAACTAAATAGTAATTATTAACATAAGCTCATATGATTTTGATGACTGATATCAAAAAACGTTCTCATTTTAATAACCTTGAATCTTATCTGCAGTTAATAAAGGCCTCAGACATGTCATTATTTCGACTTGAGTTATACTCTAAATTTTTGCGAAAATAGCTTTCCCGTTTCATTTTAGCTACATGCTGTTCAGTTTGCATTTCTAATTCAAGACAACGGCCCCCGTCGTGAGAATGCAAAGCAAACTCCAATTTCTCCTTTAAATTTTCCTTTTCGGAAAAACAGGATCGGGAATATGCTGAAAATTACGATATCATGGGAAGACATACAGCTGTTTTCAGCAATACCACAGAGGAGGAATAAGGAAAGAAGAATAGCGGAACAGGATGGGAGTAAGCCGTCGATAAAACGAACTTTATCGATGGTCATTTTTCATGTCTAAGAAATGGGCTAGTGCTAAAACCACTGTAGTGAATTTTAGGGAATACTGCACGCAGGTTTGGAGCTAAATCGATTGATAGTAAAAGGGAATTTGGGTATTGCCGTAAAAGGGTTACTACTGCCAATTTTAAAGTTATTTGAAGCATATATTTTCTGATTAAGGAATTTTGCACAAATGGAGTGTGGGATTTTCGCAACTTGTCACTCCTGTAATTGAATCGGTGAGAGCAAAAAAAAAAAAAACATCAGTCACAAAAAATCGAAAATTCGTTTTTTATGGACACGAGTAATGGGAAGCAAGATGCATGTTGATATCAAAAATCACGGTTACTACTAAATCAGGTTACTAATTTGAAAGATACGGGGAATATTGTTTAAATGTTGACAGTACAAACAATGCTAGAATTAACACGTTTTTTTCTCTCTCCTAAACAATTTGAAGTTCATGAACTAACGTTGTTTTTGCACTCACCGATTCAATTAGAATAAATATTTAGAAGGAATACATTTAAAAAAAATGTCTTGTACATTGATAAATATTTCAATTAAATCCTTCACTGATAACATTTGTGCTATTATTGAAATAAAAAGTACAACAAGAAGTTTGTTCAGATTTTAACAAGCATCCATATACGAGCATTTTTCTAACACCAGCCTAAATACAGTCGAACCCGCTTAATGGAGTAGACATTTTGCCATGATTAAGTGGAAAAACAAAAAGCAGAATTATTAAGCAAAATGAACAACATATGCAATGTTTTGTGAAGATATAATATTTTAAACTCTTTCACGTGATTTATGTATAAATATAATTGTGCTGCAATTTTTAGCACGCTTTATGTATATTTCAACTGCTTTCGTCAAAAAATGTGCGAGGAGTAGGAGGTTTAAAAGCCATCTTTTGCAGTTAAAAAACAAATAAAAATTTATGTAGGAATATTTTTAGACAATCGTGGAAAACTAATTAATGTAAGTAAAAATCGATGGACAACGGCTATACTGGAAGCATTACATTTATGTCCACTATCCTCTCAACATGAGATTTGATTTTTATGTCAGTTTTCTGACAAGCGGAGCAATGACATTTTCTCATATCAATACCATGCTTCGAAATTTTTATTTTTTAATACTTATTTATTATTTATTGCATTTTTGAGTCGATTTTGTTTTTTGCAACATTTTCACTATTTTAAGCCCCGCATGTACCGCATGTAAGTACTCCGCCAGCTTGGTTATGTCATCCAGAGACTGCAGATTTTGTTTTTTACTAGAACCCATCTGTCTGGAACAAACTAGAGGCAAAAATCCTCTTATGGAAGCTAAGAGTACCAAACAAACTGGTAGCTAATTTAAATTTAGCACGCCAGTGAGAGACTGCAGCAATAGTACTGGTGAACTCGTAAATTGAAGGCAAAGATTGTGTATTAACCAATTAATGCCAGACATTTTTTCCCAAAGATATTTTGTATACTGGTTGCTGTGTGGGTGTTTAATGGACAGGAAAAATAATTAAAAAAATATTATGTAAAAAAACATTTTTTTTTTTACTGAGGAAAGAAAAAACGTCCCTTAAAAGTTACCTTAATAGACCCCAGAGGGTACATACTTTTTTTACTAATTTTTGTTTCTGCCAACGATACAATATTTAAAAAGACATTTTATAAGAAGAAATAAAATCAGCAATTAACATGAACTGGGAAGCTTGGAATAACTTTGAAAACTTAGCTTTTTTTCTTGAGATTGTGAACGATGTGATTTTTGATAAAGATCATATTAAAACTGCTACGGAACACACTTCACAATGGTTATGTGCTGCAATCTGTTAATGACGAATTGAAACAATACCAAGGTACTAATTAAACACTATTATTTGGTTGAAATATTAATTTTGGGAAAATTCAGATCATTTTTTGGACTGTCCCTAAAAAGAGACACTAGGCATTAATGGGTTAAGCTGTAAGTTACCGTTTCTATGCCAGGACTAGGGATTAAATACATATAACACATCTGATAATCTCTCAGTGGTGTGCTAATTTTGTTAAGCTATCAGTTTCTTTGGCACTATTTGCTGTTAAAAGATGATTTCTGTCTCCAGCTCGGAACCTGACTCGAGAATTGAAGTGAAAGTTCTCTGGAGGACGGGGGGGGGGGGGGAAGCATTAGAGTTGGTGGTGTATTGCATGTAATTGGCGTTTGTTTAGGGATGATAACTTACTGTTTAATATAAACATTGTTTCAATACTTAAAATTAAAAAAAAAAGCTTTTACGAGAATGTAAATTAAAACAAAAGTTTTTTTTTTTTCTTTTCCTTCTTTATACAGTATTTTCCAACGAATTAGTTTTCATGTTATTTATTTAAACTTTATAATTTTTCACTCAGTAACATTATTAACTGAAACACTTGTCATTCTTTAAATGCGTACTGAAAATGGGCTGTAGTCATGTTATTTAGGGTAGGTTGAGGGGTAGACGCCGTATAGTGAAAGATGCCGTATCACCCACAAGCATTAGTCAAAAACATTTGTTAGTTGGTTAGAATGAAGGGGCATGCACAGCACATTTAAAGTAAACAAACATTTTTGTTGATCTTCCACAGATTTAGATTTTGTCACAGAGTTATGTAATTTTACCGCTCTGATGAGCACCCGAAATCAGGTCTAATGCCTTTGTAGAAAGCGGCGAATGTGTATTTGGGGTAAGATTCTGTAGGTTTTCGACAAGTCATAGACAAGGAAATGATCCTACTGGAAGTATATGAATAGAAAAATGCGCTGAAAAGTCAGAAAAACGTGATTGGATAAAACACATTGCATGCATCATTTGGTTCCATACATCGTGTACTGCATCTTACTCAAAGCGCAATTTGTATTTCGGCATCTAACCCCAAGATTGGGGCAAGATACCGAAATGCAAACGTTTTGAAATTACGAATTTTCGGAGGTAAAAAATTGTTCTTCAAAGCGAAACTTACATATTTAACAATCTTAAAAATCCATAATAAATGGGTGTGTTAAAAATAAAATCAATGCGTTATCTATATACAGTCCAGTTACATTAATATGACCACCACGTACTTTTGACGTCGACGTTTATTACCAATCGCAAAAGGCACTTGGTAGCACAGAGAGTTGATAAAGGGTGTGTGATGGCTTTGGAAAACGTTTTTATCGTTGGCGTAATACAAAAACGAAGCGAAAAGGGCATGATCATTAGCTTTCAGGCCATGAATGGAAGCAACTCCAAAATAGCTAAGTTTTTGAGCTGTTCGCTTGCCGTCGTGGTAAAAGCGTACCGTGCATGGTAAAATGGGAATGTTCAAAATCAACGACGTGGATAATGTGGTGCACCAGGAGCCATAGATGACAGAGGCGAACGACGGCTGAGGAGATACGTTCGAGTTAATAGACGGGCTACCTTTGAGCAAGTGACCCCCTCCCCCCCCCCCAGATGAACAAAGGGGCTACGTCGTCTCCTACACTACTGTTTAACGGACGATGCTGCGTCTGGGCTCCAGAAGTAAAAGCCTGGTTCATGTACTTACGCTGACTACTGTCCATCGACGACGAACCCTGAAACTTGCACGCCAGTACCGCAGCTGGACGTTTATTGAGTGACAACAGGTAGCATTTATCGTTGAATCACGTTTTATGCTCCAACGAACAGACGGATGTTGGTATAGAAGGCTTGAAACTCTGGAAACAAACATCCTGGAACCGTTGCCGGAACGGTCCAAGCTGGAAACAGGAGCATTATGGTCTGGATAATGTTTTCCTAAGGCTCTATGGGTTCACTCATCATTGTGGAAGGCACGATGGATCAATACAAGTATGCATCTGCCCTTGCGGTCCAGGTCCAACCCTATATGAATATTGTTTTTCCTCAAGATGATGGCATCTACCAGCAGGACAATGGGAAGTATCGTACAGCTGCCAATGAACATGCGTAGTTCGAAGGGCACCAGGATGAGTTTACCATTCTGGCCTGGTCAGCCAACTCACCTGACTTAAGCCCAATCGAGAATCTGTGGAACCATCTCGATTGGATAGTTCACGCCATGGATCCCCACCCACGTAATCTAGCGCAGCTGGCCACGACATTGGAGTCGGCATGGCTCAACATCCCAGTGAACAGGTACCTAATTGACTCTCTTCCTGCACGTAGACTGCTTCGCAGCAGTCCGTTCTAAGAAACGTGGTTATTCCTGCTTTTGACAGGTGGTCACACTATACTATACTAACTAACTATATATATATATATATATATATATATATATATATACACTGCGATGCAAAAGTTTAGACAAAATGCAAATATGTGAATAAAAAGAAAACCATTCGACGAAATGCTTTCAAATTTCTACTACAGGTACACAATATGGTCCCAAATACGTGTCTGGAGTTCTTATAACTATAACTGGAATCAAATTTTGGATATTACAAAAGATATTTTTTTACATTGTTGCAAAAGTTTAGACAATAGTCGGATTTTATGCAAATATCCCTTGAAATGTGATTAGTGGAGGAAATGCGGGACTGTATTATTCATTTATAAAGTGCAGATATTGCTGAATAAATAATCAAAATCTCAAAAGCTCTTTAATTCTCATGTGAAGAAGATGAGAAAGTTTGGAAGCCGAAATTTAAAAATGAACCTACTTTATTAATTTTTTGTCTTTTAAATCGGCTCTAGTACGGTAGTACATTGTTTTTTACTTTATGGAGAGCAAATTCAGACATGCGTATCGATCAAAAAGTCAAAGAAAAATTATATTTCTTAAGGATGAAGGAAAATTATATTTCTTAAGGAAAAAACGGCTCAGACTGACGATTCGCCCCTTAATCCTACATAACTTCAACTTGGGTCAAAAACAGCACGTGACAGCACAAGTAGATGAACAACTGAATCGAAATGCATAAAAAAACAAAGAATTGTGCCTGAGCCTTTTCTGACAGAGTGTCCCAAATAAGCCAGATTTTAATGTGAAAAGCATCATATGTATTATCGTGACTAAAAAATGAATGGTACTTTCTTCGATAAAAATTATTAAAATTGGGATGGCCTAGATGGATTTATAATTCTTTTCGCGGGACTTGAGAAATATCCAATGATCATATGCTGTGCTGCTTTTACCAATAAAATCTAGCTTATTTGGGACACTCTGTCCGAAAAGGCTCAAGCACAATTTTTTGTTTTTTAATGCATTCCGATTCAGTTGTTCATCTACTTATATTGTCACGTGCTGTTTTTGACCCAAGTTGAAATTTTGTAGGATTAAGGGGCGAATCATCAGTCTATGCCGTTTTTTTTCAATTCATTCATCCTTCAGAAATATAATTTTTCTTGGACTTTTTGATCGATACGCATGTCTGAATTTGCTCTCCACAAAGTAAAAAACAATGTACTACCATACTAGAGCCGATTTAAAAGACAAAAAATTAATTAAGTAGGTTCATTTTCAAATTTCGGTTTTCAAACTTTCTCATCTTCTTTACACGAGAACTAAAGAGCTTTTGAGATTTTGATTATTTATTCAGCAATATCTGCACTTTATAAATGAATAATAGTCTCGCATTTCCTCCACCAATCACATTTCAAGGGATATTTGCAGAAAATCTGACTATTGTCTAAACTTTTGCAACAATGTAAAAAAATATCTTTTGTAATATCCAAAATTTGATTCCAGTTATAGTTATAAGAACTCCAGACACGTATTTGGGACCATATTGTGTACCTGCAGTAGACATTTGAAAGCATTTCGTTGAATAGTTTTCTTTTTATTCACATATTTGCATATTGTCTAAACTTTTGCATCGCAGTGTATATATATATATATATATATATATATATATATATATATATATATATATATATATATATATATATATATATATATATATATATATATATATATATATATATATATATATATATATATATATATATATATATATATATATATATATATATATATATATATATATATATATATATATATATAAATACAGAATACAGAAATACATATAATTAAAAAGGGGGGTTGAATTAAAATCCCAAAAGACATAAAAATGCATGAACATCAAAGCCTGTACTGAACTGTCAGCGCAAAGCCGCTAGAAACAAAACATCACATTAATATTGAAACAGGCAAATAAAATGAAAATATGAAAACCAAAATACAAAAGCGAACCAAAGTGCAGCATAATATGCTGCACTTTGGTTCGCTTTTGTATTTTGATTTTCATCTTTTCATTTTATTTGCCTGTTTCAATATATATATATATATATATATATATATATATATATATATATATATATATATATATATATATATATATATATATATATATATATATATATATATATATATATGTTTGTATATTTGTTCCTAATACAAATCCTCAGTTTTGGTCGAATTTTCATCAAACTTGGCACAGACGTTCCTTGATGCATAAAAATTACATAGTCGGGGTTTTGAACTTAAAAAAAAGTTCAAAAAGCTCAAAATTCAAATGTTTTGTATCAAAATGGCCATTTTCTTTCAATTTTGAATATATATATATATATATATATATATATATATATATATATATATATATATATATATATATATATATATATATATATATATATACACTGAAGTGACAAAAGTCATGGGATAGCAATATGCAAATTTTCAGAAGGCAGTAGCATCGCATAGAACAGGTATAAATGCGCAGTGCTTTTACAGAGCTTTCATTTCTGTTCATGTTATTCATGTGAAGAGGTTTTAACGTGATGATGACCGCACGACGTGAATTAACAGACTTTGAACGCGGAATGTTAGTTGGAGCTAGACGCATGGGTCATGCCATTTCGGAAATCGTTAGAGAATTCAACATTCCCAGATCCACTGTGTCAAGAGTGTGCCGAGAGTATGAAATTTCAGGCATAACATCCCACCATGGACAGCGCAGTGGTCGACCGCCTGCACTTAAAGATCGAGACCGGCGACGTCTGCAAAGAGTCGTAAATTCTAACAGACAAGCAACACTGCGTCAAATCACCGTAGAAATCAATGTGGGACGTACAATGGACGTGTCTGCTAGAACTGTGCGGAGAAATTTGGATTTCTTGGGCTATTCCAGCAGAAGACCGACTCGAGTGCCTTTACTGACAGAACGACATCGCTTGCAGCGACTCTCGTGGGCACGTGAGCATATCGGTTGGTCCCTAGATGAATGGAAAACCGTGGCCTGGTCCGATGAGTCACGATTTCAGCTGGTAAGAGCCGATGGTAGGGTTCGAGTGTGGCGCAGACCCCACGAAGCCATGGACCCAAACTGTCAGCAAGGCACTGTTCAAGCTGGTGGTGGCTCCGTAATGGTGTGGGCTGTTTTTTCATGGCATGGACTTGGTCCTCTAGTGCGACTGGACCGAACATTGACTGGAAATGCTTATGTGCAGCTACTTGGAGATCGCTTGCAGCCATTCATGGACTTCATGTACCCAAACAACGATGGGATTTTTATGGATGACAATGCGCCATGTCACCGGGCCACAACTGTTCACAATTGGTTTGAAGAAAATTCTGGACAATTCCAACGAATGATTTGGCCACCTAGATCGCCCGACATGAATCCCATTGAGCATTTATGGGACACCATCGAGAGGTCTGTTCGTGCCCAAAATCCTGCCCCATCAACGCTTTCACAATTATGGACGTCTATCGAGACAGCATGGCTCAATATTCCTGCAGAAGACTTCCAACGACTTGTTGAGTCCATGCCACGTCGAGTTGTTGCACTTCGCCGGGCAAAAGGAGGGCCGACACGATATTAAGAGGTATCCCATGACTTTTGTCACTTCAGTGTATATATATATATATATATATATAGTAATAGAGATAAGCCTTTAAGCATGCAAATTGATAAAATTTAACACATTTAAATGGGTATTTTCCAACAAAGATTACGATTAACAATGAATTTTCAATTTATGGCTCACCTATTTCATTTTAGCATTTACAGAATTTTTTAGAGCTAGGTTGTATTAATAAGTACCCGGGCAACGCCGGGTAATTAGCTAGTTCTATATAAAATTTAGGTTAAAAACTACGGTGTCTTCCCCCAACCTACCCTATATATAAAAAGAAACGTGGCATGATGAACTGTCACACGCCTGTTAACAAAGCACAAGATAATGAAAGTATCGGAAAGAGGGAAAGAGAAATAGGTCACCTAAATGAGAATAAATTATTATGGATTGTATGTAACAGGATTTGATTAGCTGATATATTAATAGACCACGAAAATGACGGCGAACGTGATAAGAAGGTAATATACCAGTTCTCGATCTGTTATGGGAATAGCAGCAAAGTGAAACCAATGTTGTTTGCTTTTATCCTCGTGTTATTTTGGGATATATCTTGAAAGCTAGCAAAGCATAGCTGCATTTTGCAGCAATTTAAGGAGGCTTGTTATTGATGTAAGCTGCTTAAGATTGGATCATATATATGACTGAAATTTTAACTGAAATATTTAACGGAAAACATTACAAAATAAGCTTCGGATATAAAAGCAGTAGTTTTGTGTATAATTTTTTGATCAATAAAAATATAATTATTTATAAGTAACTTATTCTTGGTTTTCCCCAGAATTGTAGTCTGGAAGCAATCCGAAAAAGTTTCTTTGAAGTGATCAATTAATAAATTTCACGAAAAAATACTGTTCAAGAGATACTGCTTGAATCGCTTCTTTAAATGACCTCTATCAGCAATTTTTATAAACTTTAGTTTGATTACAAAAAAAAATGATTTTTTTCCTTTACTCCTTTATGTTAGTCTTCCTGAGGTTCCTGTTTTAATATTATTATCATTATTATTGTTTATTATAATAATTATTATTATTGTTATATTTTTGTTCTCATTATTATTTTTTAAATTTTTTGTTTCTCTTTTGATGCAAAGACTAAATTTTGTCTGCAATTTTAGGAATTACAGCCTTTGATTTTACAGGTGTAATTTCATTTAACACTAATCTAGTGTATCACAGAATCTGTATAGTTGAGTTATACATTGCAAAAGTAAACCTAAAAAACTATTGATGATGCGTTAATTGAAGGCTGGAGTTTTTGTCGTAGTAATGTAGCTGCACAAAGTACGATATTGGTAAAAAATATAATGTGTGTATTGTTCCCAAAATTACTAAAATAATGGGCACATGTATATACTATTGTTACTGTTGAGTAAATTGCATACTGTAAGTTGTTTTATAATATTGAGTGGTATCTTTAACAAATACACAAAATGTCAATCATTAAAAACAATTGTTTCAAAATATTTCAGAAGCTCCCGTACAACAACCGTCAAACAGAATATCACTTACATCTGAACCTCAGAACCAGACAAACCTAAGGGGGTTCTAGTTCTTAGGTACAGATATTTGTGAGCGAAATTCGGTTATGCAGGCAAAACCAAACTCCTGTAGTAATCTTTCATCAGGGCGCATTTCAAGTGTCCCTCGACTGCTGAAAACTATTTATCACCTCACTTTCAGATCGAATTAATTTCCTGAAACATAGCTCTTCTCCTAAGCGAAGATTTAAAACAGAGTAATTCACGACGAAATTTGCACCTCTTCTTTCAAGAGCGTGTAGCTTCATTTAATATGCAGCTCCTTATTCATTATGTTGCCGACAAGAAAACTTGGAAGAAGGCCTGTTAATGACTCTAGCCGTCAAAAATACTACCAATTTATTCTTATGCATGCAACAGCTGGAGAAACTCTTATTTCAGCAAACTTTCGTGGTATAGGTATCAGTTCTGAGATGAGATTAATTGTTGAGGTAGCATGAATAAAGAAAAACAATGAAAAACAATTTTGTTTTCCTTCTTCCATTTAAACAGAGTATTTCAGCTTAAGATGCAAGACCTTTTTGCTAAAAAACGAGTTCTATATGACATGGAAGTTCCAAACATATTCTGCCAGACGCACTTTTTTTTTCTTTCTTTAGATACTATTGCTTTAAATTTTCAAGCATGTTTTCACTTCAAAAAGTGCAAAAAAAAAAAAAACAATTTAAAAACCTTAAATTTGTAACTTCGTTGTTTAATATCATCCGAAGACGCGACCTAGCTAAGAACACTCTAGATAGACTTACCTTAAAAAAAAAAAAAAAAAAAAAAAAAATCAAAATCGGCCCATTCGTTCAAGCACTAGAGTGCCACAGACACATTAACATATGCACAGATAGACAGATACACGTCAAACTTTTAACCCCCCTACTTTTTGCATCGGGGAAAAAATGAAATGTTTCCAAGTTAAAAAAAAAAAAAAAAAAAATCATTTGACATTTTTTACTAATTTGTTAAAAATAACGTGTTACAACAATTGGCTTTAGCTATCTTCTTTGAAAAAATAAACTAATTTTACATTTTTTTTTGCTTTAATGGGGTAAACTTTGACCTTGAAAGTAGCTTTTCAATGTGGTGGTTATTCCTGAATCTTTTTCCGCTTGTACATTTTTATACTATTCGGTATGTACTGAAAGTTTGTACCCTAGCAGCTTGTATCCATAAAAACTCATCTATGTTGTAAAAAGTAGATTCTATTTTTCTCAAAACTTCTGACTTTTTGTACTTTTTACATTGTATACGGTCCCTAATCAAAATTACATTCAGGCGATTTTGCAAAAGGCTTTTATCCATGTCAATTGACACCTTACCATTATTCCTAGCATGTATTAACAGCAGCATAAAAATAGATTTACATTACATAAAATTGCATTTTATCCTACTTTCTCACTTGAAAAATACCTAAGTAATTTTGCGATGACAAGAAGTAAGATAATATTTTGCTGTATGTTTTTATGCTCCGAGATTTTAAATTAACATTAGCAAGCATTAAAGTTTACGATTATACTCTTCTTTAAAAATAATTTCGGTGGCATGAATTTCTATTTTCAGAGGAAAAAGATTAAAATCAGTTTTAATTAAATGCCGGTCTGAAATACGGTTGAGTATAGGTATCATATTTATTTTTCAAACTATTAATGAGCTGAGCATACAACATTTATGTTTCGTGGAAATCTGAAACATAAACAATTTGTTTTTTTATGATGTATATTTAATGTGTTATTTTACGAAGAACAGGTAGTTTGGCAATAAATTAAAATAATTAGTAATAGTTTAATAAAAGTTTTAATAAATTAAAAGAATTACTAATAGTTTAATATAAGTGTCATAGTTTAACATCCATTTCAAAACTCTTCCTCTAATGCAAACAAAAATATTTAAAAGACTAAAAGGAAACATGATTTACGCATTGGAAAACAATAAATAAACTGAATTGGTAAGATTTCAAAGAGTTTCCTGTTCTTTGCAGCTGTTTAGTGTTTTGACTTTTAAATCACACTAGTTTAGGCAAAAAAAAATATATGTTAAATATAAGGCAGTAAAAAACTAGAAGCCTAGAACTTTCGTTTATTTACTAAAGTAGATTTTGATGCAATACAATAGAAGAAAACCAAGTTTTTTTTTGCCATTTTGAGTCGCATCATAGAGTTTTGCTGTTCAATACTTTGAATGTAATATAGTATTCACTGCTCTTTGAATAAATCTTTATCTAAAGAAAATCACTTTTTATGTCATAAAAAATAAAACTAACCCTTTTCAAATTTTTTACGCTCTTAGTACTTCCTACAAAGCTAACCCCCCCCCCCAGAATATATATATATATATATATATATATATATATATATATATATATATATATATATATATATATATATATATATATATATACGTATATATATATATATGTCAATGAATTCCTTTATTCCAGTATAGCAAATAAGATTTTGCAATAGCATCTAAATTTTCCTTACCGTGCTTTAAATTAAAATCAATAATTATACGTATTGCAGAACGAATGCAAGAAACTGACCGTTTATTACTTCTCATCATTTATTCAAAAAAAAAAAAAGTATTACACATTTCCCACTGGGTTTGGATTTTAAACAGTACAGAGTAGGGATGCACCGATAAGCAAATTGGCCGATTACCGATTACCGATTAATGGGCTGGGCCGATTAATGATAATTTTGATTGTTTTCTACTACCAATTTTACCATCACTGATTTTTCTCTCTTTTCAATTCCAAGTTTAGAAATAGTAAGTAATTTATTTCTGAGAGAAGATTTTTTTTCCATTTTCCTAGTTTTCACAAAATATTTATCAAATTTCTTAGAACCAATATTCATATTATTTATTGTCAATAATATTATTAACACATTGTTAGTTATGTTAATTGGACATAAAAATTCAAAAAAAAAAAAAACATGGGGAGGGGGAGTCTGTGGTGAGCACTCCATTTCAGGAGTACTTTCAATCCACATTTTCTAATAATTAGTAACAATTTAATTCAATACATATTCCTTGAAAATTAGAGGTTATCTAAAAGCACGGTGCTAAGGAGAAAACTATCGCCACATGAAAAATGTGTAACAACATTGTCTATGTGTTTGTATATCTATTCAAAGTAGGAGACTTAATTTAAAAAAAAAAAAACTTTATATCAGCTGTGAGGATTATTATGACTGTTAATAAAATTATTCATCATAGTTTGTTAGTGAAGGTATACTTTCAAGAATAATGTTTGAAAAATATATTTTCTGCCGATTAATCGGCCCGATTTTGCCGATTATTAATAATCGGTAAAGTGGCCGATTATGGCCGATTAATCGGTGCATCCCTAGTACAGAGTACAAAAATTGTCCGCGTCCTAATCCGTTCCTTCACCACCCAGTGTTATCTTCGCAAGACCATTCTTTACAGTGCATGCACCAACCCGCTTTACACTGCTGAAACCATAATTTTGATATTATAATCAAAATTAGTTATTAATTTTCATCTTCAATTGTTTTTCTTTGTTTTTAAACTTACATAAATCGTATTTGATTGCCAATGTGCTAATTGTTATGTTCAGAAGTATTTATTATTTCGCTCTGATATATTCTTTGTAAAAAAATATTACTTGTGATTATTGCTATGATAATTTTTTCTTCTGTGTTGATGTTTTTATCTTTAGTTTTGGGCATAATGGGATACTAATTATGTTCTTACAGTAGCTAGCTTAGACGCTGGAGCAGTATCACTAAAATAAAGGCAAAAAACACGGGATTAATGTGGAGTATTCTAGATAAAGACGTTACATCAGTTGCAGAGAGGGGTGCCATATTGACAAAACACTATACCAGTCATTGATGCAGAAACAAATTTGGATTCACGAAATACGTTTCGATTAATTGCAAAAACATCCATTTTTAAAAAGCTAGTATGTTTTGGTTATTAAAACACTCTCATCTATATCAATCTAATGAATTCTTGTATTTAACATTCGTGTTATTACTAAAACAGAAGTTTTGATATTCACAAAAACAAAAAGATTTCGGTAATTGGGAATATTCATTTTGCTAGATTTTCGGCTCCAATGCCTGCGCGAGGAATGAGTCTCCTTTTCTTACGTAAACAAAAGGTCGGGAAATATATATTTGCATATGGTTACCAGAAAACAAGAAGGCTGCCAAGATAAAGTAAGCATGCAAATATGTGACGACCACGTCAATATCCCAACTATCGAAATACCAAAGAAAAAGCGACTTCAAAGAGCGAAATTGAGAATGTTGTTAAATTCTTCCCTAAATTAATCACATATATTTTATTTTTTAACAACTAGAAGATGGCAACTGTAAAAAATTAAATATTATTGAGAGTTTTACGATGCTTCGCACAACTTAAGCGCGTAAATGTGACATTTTAATAGGATTGACTTTGCACATACTAGACTAATATGAAAACTTGCTTACATTAAATAAAAATGTAAATGAAAACGTGCGTAGCTTGATTAGTTCCAGCAAAAATAGTATATTCCATTTGTTCCTGTGTTCCGCTCAAATTTTAAGGGCAGAAGTTTACCTCCTGGAGGAAACACCATTCCCAATCGCTGATTTAAAGCAAGTACGTCAGACATATTTTCAGGGCTGTAAAGGGGAAAAATGAAATTCGTGAGCGGGAATCATTTTCTCACTATCATGTGTTTCATTCAGCGAATGTCAGTAACATCTGCGGATTTCCAAGGAACTTTAAAGTGGATTGCATCTTACACCCAGTCCATATTTTAGGGATAGCAACTGAATACAAATATGGAGGAATGTACGTGCTTTTCAGAACATATTTAATACATAGGTTGCTTCAAGACATCAGAGATTTCTCAGTCACAAAAATCTAGGCTGTATGTATTAAAAGTAGTGTACAGATCTGAACAATGTATTACAATTAAATATGTACTGGAGAAAAGGGAAATAATAAATATCTCCTAGGCATAAAATCTAATTGATTATCTAGTTTTTTAATACAACTGATTAAATGATTGATTGAATAAATGAAAGATTAAATCAGTTAATAACTTGTTTTTTTTTTTTTTTTGATAAAGGACAATTACACAATAACTTTATTACGTAATACAATACGTACAATATATTTATTACGTAATGAACAAATAAGTAAATGAATAAATTGTTAATTGAATAAGTAATTTAGGAAACGAATTAGCAAAAATAAAAATGTGTAACTGTTAGTGAATGCAATTTTTTCGTCTTACTTTTAAAAATACTTTTACAGTTTACCATATCTACATTGCATATGAAACCAAATATGTAAATATGTTTCATTACAGAAGCTACGTTTGAAAAAAAGGCGTTGCCATTTATCTATTCCTGTTTGTCCTTTCTAACATTTAATGGAACTTAAAGCTAAACGTAATATAGTTATTTGAGGAATTAAAACTGAGATTATATTTCAATGTTTAGGTTGGAGCAAAATAAGACATAAAATTGCTAATTCGAAACTATTTTAAAGTTCTTATTTTAAAAATTTTGTTTTTTCACTTAGTAATGCAATTTAAACATATATACAAGCGTAACTATGCGTTCGTATTTGAATCGTTATAACAAGTATTAAACCGTTTCCGGTTACAAACTGTTTAATGGACAGGAAAAATAATTAAAAAAATATTATGTAAAAAATAACATTTATAATAAGGAAGGAAAAATCGTCTGTTAAAAATTATGATAGACCCCAGAGGGTACATACTTTTTTTATTAATTTTTTTTCTACGGGACATTTATAAGAAGAAACACAATCAGCAATTAACATAAACTGGGAAGCTGGGAATAACTTTGAAAACTTAGCTTTTTTTTCTTGAGATTGTGAACGATGCAAGTTTTGATAAAGATCATATTAAAACCGCTACAGGACACACTTTACAATGGTTATGTGCTGCAATCTGTTAATAAAGAATTGAAACAATACCAAGGTACAAATTGAACACTATTATTTGGTTGAAATGTTCATTTTGGGAAAACGTTCAGATCCTTTTCTGGACTGTCCCTAAAAATGGACGCTAGGCATTACTGGGTTAATTGTTCGATGAAACGTTTTCTATGGACATAGTGTTGCGCTTAAATAAGTTTGTGGGCAGAAACGCAGTGCGAGTAATCAATGAATAATGTGGACTGGACGTGAAGGCACCAAAGTAAAATGATTGAAATACTGTACCCCATTATTTATTTGTAACACCATAATAAATTAGATTAGTCTTCAATATTTATATTTAATAAAAATTAAATTTTATTTTTTAAGTCACTAAAAATATCCTAATTATTCGATTATACATTAGTGTTGCTCTTCAATGAGTTTGTGGGCAGAAACGCAATGCGAGTAATCAATGAATAAGATGGACTTTCCTTTTCCAACTTTGCTGAGCGTTTAGAATGCTCCATTCCGACACTTGCATTCAACATCTTCTCGGCTACATTGTGTCATCTTAAATGTGCGTGCCTGAATGATTAACGGCTTCCTTTTTCATCTGTTGGAGATGTAATTGGAATTCCTTTTGTCTGCTACTCCACTTAGCTTCGTGAACTAAGTTTTCGCCAGTGAAAGAAGAATTGCAGCTAATTAATAATTGCTTTAGTGTGGCAGCGTCTGCAAAAATTCTAGAGAAATATTTTCTTAGAAGAAATAGGGCCAACATAAAACATAGTAGCGCTGCCGTAGTAGTTAGGATAATTTCTTTAAGTATGCTTGAAGAAACATCGTTTGTCATGAGGATCCAGACAGCGCTAAAGACCACATTTAGGGCATTTTTCAGTTAAACAACTTACATTCAAGAGGATAAGATTTTCCATATCAATCATGGTGTTAAAATGCATGTTTTTATAACTTTTGCAGCGCTATGTAAAAGATGGAAAATAAAATTTCAAAAAAATAATGCATTTTGTGCACAAATAAATTCTTTTAGATGAGAGTTTTGGCATAAGAAGTATTAAATAAAAGTTTGAGATAGAATTAAATAGAAAAAAAAACTAGGTTTTTTTTAATTATAAAAATAATTAGGGTGTGTGAAAGTTTGAATAAAAGAGTTTAAAAGAAATACCACGACACTGTGCAGTTTTTGTATTTCGAAGCATTTGTATATTAATATGCAATTTATTTACTAACCTGTCTTCCTTACTAACATATGATGTTTAACATTCAGAAAACATTAAAAATTTATTCCTATTTAATTGTATATGCTGGTCGACATGCCTCACGTATTTTTTCGGGACATTAGGCTATTTTATAAATGATAAACTTTGAATATTAGTTAAGTAAAATTCATATATATGCATTGCCCTTGATTGCACTGCTTTCTTTTGCTCCAACACAATGCAATGTCTAATCAAGAAAATAAAATGTTTCATTTAGGACAGTTTAACCATTGACGATGTATACATATTCAAATTGGTATTCAGACTGATTAATTAAACTGAATTAGGTTTTTCGAAGCCATTATTGTATCTGCTTTGATTTTTTTAACGCATTCACGCCTTAAAATGACAAACCTTACAAATACAATAAACATTTTTTTTTTTCGGATTTTTTTTCTGAACCTTTAGAAAAAAACTACTAAGCATAAACACTTTTAGTAAAACTGCATCGATGCTGTTTATTATTTTTTTTCAAACTACAAGCGTTTTTATCAAGTGTACTACGAGCGTGTCAAGAAAGCGAATACTGATCTTAGTTTTCGCACCTGATAAATGCCTATTAAGTGTCAAAAAGTGACTGTTTAATCTTATTAAAGTTTGAAATTTTTCTAGTGCTGGTAAGTGCAATAAACTGTATCACGTAAGGTTTAAACTACATTTTAGTTTGATAGTAGCACTTTTAAAGATAAAACATTTTTAATTGCTTTTTTCAATGTTTTCTTTCTCTCTCTCTCTCTCTCTCTCTCTCTCTCTCTCTCTTTGCATGACATAAAAATCCCTGAAGATTTGTTTTTCAATTAAAAAAAAAACGAATTTAAATGAAGTAGCAGTTTTCAAAAAATATAGATTCTGTAAAATAGCGCACTGAATAAGCATTTTTTAGCTATATGAATGTTTATTTTTTTAGAATAAATTATGCTTGACGAATGAGTATGCATTCAAACCTTCAAATATGCATAGTTTTCCTTAATTAAATCAAATAGTTAACTTGATTATTCAAAATTGTAAAAATTGTTTCAAAAAAAGTACAAAATATTGTGTCTGAATAGTTTAAAAACAGCTTCATGCAGCTAATTAAAAACCGTCTAAAGAATTACTCCACAAACAAAGCATTGTCAGCTCAAAAGCAACGAGGCTCAACTAAAAGTAAACATCGAATGAACGAGTATATAATGGAACAATAAAGAATAAATAAATTAATTAATACATCAGGAAACAAAAACGAGTGTATAAAATAGTGAATTAGTAAGAAAATTAGGGAATAAATGCATAAATAAGTGAATAATTGAATAAAGGAACATAAATAAATTAATCACTGAATACGTGAGTTATTGAATAAGTAATTAAAAAAGTAAAATAAATTGATTATGTCACTTTGCCCCGTTTGCACTTGAATAGTTTTAAAAACATTTGAACTAAAATCAGCTTAACATTAAATAAACCAGTTGCCACGTGCAAAGCATTTGCACTTGACAGAAGGAACAGAGCCCCCCCCCCCCCGTGCTTTTAAGTATTTTTTTAAGTAAGAGCAAAATTGTGAGTTTCTTCGAAAATGCTTCTATGAGAGCGGAGAAAAAAAATCTTTGAAATTATATCTCACTTTTGATGCTAGACAAAACATCACTAAAATTATAATACCCCCCCCCAAAAAAAAAATGTAAGAAAAACTTTGAAACAATATATAATATACAGGGTGTCCACTCCTATCGTGGACCAATAGCTAATTTCTAAACCGTTAGAGATAAGCATATAGTTTATTTGGGAAAAAATCTCCAAATTATGAAAGGAATTTTGGGTTCATTCAATGTTTTTCAAAAAATCAAATTTTGAAAGAGTTACGAAGTTTAAATTTTTATACAGCCCCCCAGTCCTATCAATCATATATAGTAAAACATTCTTGACAGTGTAACGTTTAAAACTAAAAAAAAATCACTGTTCTACCACAAAAATTGACCGAGTTATGACGTTTTGAAAAATCAAGATTTTGCATTATTTCATGACGTCATCGAGAGATCTCTTAAGGGACCGTATGCAAAATCCTTCAAAATCTTGATTTTTCAAAACGTCATAACTCGGTCAATTTTTGTCGTAGAGCAGTGATTTTTTTTTAGTTTTAAACGTTACAGTGTCAAGAATGTTTTACTAAATATGATTGATAGGACTGGGGGGCTGTATAAAAATTTAAACTTCGTAACTCTTTCAAAATTTGATTTTTTGAAAAACATTGAATAGACCCAAAATTCCTTTCATAATTTGGAGATTTTTTCCCAAATAAACTATATGCTTATCTCTAACGGTTTAGAAATTAGCTATTGGTCCACGATTGAAGTGGACACCCTGTATATTTATTATGATAATGAAAAGTTGGAATAGAGTCGTAATAAAGAAAAAAACCTATTTATATATTTTTTCGACCCAGATTCGAAGTCATACCTCTCCCATTACAAGCACGACGCTCTACCCACCGCGGCAATACGTCTTAAATACCGGATGTTATTTCTTAAAGAAATGAGTCATAACAACAGAAAGAAACGGCTTTTCGAAGATAAAAAAAAATGAGGCGTAGATAATGGAATTTGATAAAGAAACAAGGAAGATCTGGCATGATAAGAGACAAAAGATATACGCTAGAGACATAAGGGCAATTCCACGTGACTCACGTTACAATTTGACGTGATTTTACAAAAGTAAATGTTATATATATTAAAGAAATACCATGCCTTATTTAAATAAAGCTGTTGACAGTCATCTGGTATGCAGTGAGAACCTGTGGATGTCAGCATTTTAAATTTCAACAAAAAATATGGTGTTTCAACCTTAATTTAACATCGTGACTCACGTTACAAAAAAAAAGAACTCAAGTTTTAGGATAATTAAAAACTGCTCTTTCAGAATTTCTGCTTTTTCAGGATAATAAAATTTAAAAACTGCTCTTCATGGCACAAAATATGTTTCTAAGTTATGATATATACGAAAATAAAGTTCATTCTGCAGTCACTAATTAAGTTAATCAATATTTTGAGTGTGACTCACGTTACATAGTTTCGTGACTCACGTTACATCTCCGTTTTAGTTCTTTACTTTACATCTTATTTTGAAAATTTTGTGTAGAGATTTCACCTAAATTCAATTAAAATTACTGCTTAATGGCTTGTTTTATTTAGTTGATCAGTTTTAAATACAGTAAAACCTCTCCGCGCGGTCACTTTTACAAAGTGGCAACCCCTCTTAACGGCCAATTTTTCGTAGCACGAATTTTTTGTCCCATAGACCTAAAGTTAAAATTCTCCTTAGCAGCTGCCATCTAAGCCCTCTGAATGGTCACACAGTGGATTAATCAATTCAATTTTCCAAAACATATGTTTGTCTTTTTTTTATACTACTTCCCGTATTTTCTCTGTGGCTGCATTGTACTGATTTCAAATTCTCAATTCATTACATCTGAAAATTTTTACAGGATACTGCACACCATTACATTTCATCTGATACCCATCATAACATTTAATATTGGATAATGGCTGTAAAATTAGTTGACTGCTGCCAGAAGTAGGCTCTTCAAAGTACTTACTTTTCTCATCCATTACTGATGAATAATTAAATTTTAACCATCTCAAATAAAAGCAAGTGAGATGTTGACGGTACTTTTTAAATTTCTCTTATGTTCCAATTTTCTATGTGCATATATATATATATATATATATATATATATATATATATATATATATATATATATATATATATATATATATATATATATATATATATTTCTCTCGCTCAAGCTAATGTTTTAAATCATTTTCGTTTAGATTTTCATGGGATAAATAATTTTTTCAGCATAAATTCGGTGGACATTGAAATCTTCTTTTCAAATGTATATTACATTTACAGATGAGTATTGAGTGACTCACTTATGACTACAGTTTAACTGTGAGATGAATTAACGGAATTTCTCCTTGTTTTGGTGCATCTTCCTTAGTGTGTTTACATATTTGTATACTTGTTGAAGCGATATTTAAGAAGTTTGAATTTAGCCAAAATTTCCTTTGAAAGTTTCATATTTTTATTTTTCAGCTTATATTGAATTGCTAGAGACAATATCCTTAGCTTTTCGACTTTTCTCGTTAGATATTCTTTCATCCAGAGACAATGTTTCTGTTTACATGCAATGTACTTCCCTTCTTGCTTCAATTTTTCTCGGCACCTTTTCTGTAATTCTGCGGTTACTCATTAAATATTTTAAAAATTTCTTTTACTGGAATTAAAAAACTTTCTTAGATACGGAAGAAAAATATGTGCATGCATAAACACATGCTACACATTGGAAAGCTGAGGGCCAAAACAGGGACCCAGTGCACTAATTGAAAGATTATAAAACACTAAAAGAATTAAAATTACGCTATTTATATTTAATTTCCTCAGTATTATTAATTATATATAGTTGTGTACAAGTGCTAACCCTCCCTTTAGACCCTAAAATACCATTAGGGCACATTAAATACTTTTAAGAAGTTGATATTAGCTTGCATTGGCTGTAACTCATTTTTCGCGTGACTCACGTTACAAAATAAACATCCTTATTTCTTGAATAAAAAAGCAAAAAACTCTAAATTTCTTTTTTGTAATATACATGAGTAGATGAAACAGGAAAAAAAATTCATTTATAAGCTATAAAATCAAGAAATATGAAAAAAAAAAAAATGTTTTCGTGCCTCACGTTACACAAAATTTAATGGTTTAAAAACTACTTTAAAAAATAATTTAAAAATAAATTTCAAAATGCACTATTAATAATTGTTTTCTTATTGAATAAATCTGCCAGGAAAAAATGCAATTAAATTGTTGAAACAGGCTAAACCAATAAAATATGCTTGTTCAAAATTGTGTCAAGCAGAGAGAGACTTATACAAGATTGTGAGCTCATAGAACAAGTTCTCTTACAAGTTCTCTTATTTCAGGTGAAAATGATTCACCTGAAGTTATCTTATTCTAATTTGTGAACTTCAATCAATATAGAGAACGTACAAAAAAATAAAACAATTTTTCAACATTTTTTTTAACACCGAGTTCCCATGTTGCCTGGAATTGCCCAT
This sequence comes from Uloborus plumipes, assembly GCA_038373865.1. Classification (NCBI taxonomy): domain Eukaryota; kingdom Metazoa; phylum Arthropoda; class Arachnida; order Araneae; family Uloboridae; genus Uloborus; species Uloborus plumipes. The sequence continues at coordinate 182,774 of JAXGGA010000343.1, read as the reverse complement.
AAGATATGGGATAAAAACTGCTCTGAATATAAGTAGGTCCCAATTCATATTTAAACTGATAATTAAAATAGCTTTGACAATTATAATAACAAAAATGAATTTTCAGTTACAGAAAAGTACTACAATGTGAGTATAAAATTTTAAAATTGGTTGTAAATTTGCATGCTTTGATCTTCAGAGATAACTTTTTCCTGACTGGCATAGACTACGCGTGTTACTACATAGCTAAAATATTACCGGATAATTGGTACACAAATACAGTAAGTATTTTACCATTTCACTTTGCCCACACTCTCCTATTCTCTTAAATATTTAAATGATTATTGTTTTATTTTGTTATGTTTTAATCTTACCAATGGAAATTTAATGTAGTTAAAAAAAACAATGAACGCAAACGTTATATTATAACTTGCAAGTGATAATACTAACATGAATTATTTCACGCAAATGAATAAAAAAAAATTTATTACTCTCACACAAATATGGTAGTTTTCTTCAATGACATATATTGCACCTCAATTTAATGCATTTCAAACATTTTTTTTATTTTCTATTACCATAGATACTCGTTGAATTTAATATGTCCTAAATTTAGAATATTTATTCTTATCAGGAGAATTACAGAGGTTCCAAAGTGTCATAAAACGCCATGTTAAACGTGAAATGCTATTTAACAGGTTACATCAAGAGGCACGACTCTTAAGCCAAAGAGCAAGGAATATGAAAGACTCTGAACTCTTAAAAGAACGTTTTCCCGAACCTTTAGGAACACAGGTGCTGAGAAAGTATCGATTTTATGGCTCGAAAGGATTCAAGATTCCTTATAGAGTAATAACTTTTGGATATATACTTCCGTTTTACGATAAAATGTTTTTTGATAGCTAGAAACTGTTTTTGGTAGATATTTACATTGCCGTATAAGTGAAGAAGTGCTTTTATTCTGCTCACTGCCGTTTTATTGTGTTTTTAAAAAAAAAATAATCCACTTGTTTGAAAGTTTTATTAAACATTGAATTTACTATGCTACAAAAGTTTTTGTGAAAGCGACTTTGGATAACGTGCACTAAAGTATACGCATTTGTAATGTAGTAAGTAAAAATTTATGCAATAACGCAATGCACCGCCAACTCGGTTATTCCACCCATGGACTGCAGTTTCGTGCTTATTATGCACTCATCATCATGTAATAGGAACGTAAATCAGTTGGAGGAAGAGAGCCAAAAAAAAAAAAAAAACTGGTAGCTAATGTGAAATTAGAATACCAGCGAGAGACTACACTTTGGTACGGTATAACTAGTAAATTTTAAGGCAGAGCTCGGGTATAAAGCCGTAAGTAACCGCCCCTAAGCCAGGGCTAAAGCAGAAACATGAAATATACCTATTCCATGCTGATGAGTAAATAATAAGCATAAAACTGCAAGCCCATGGATTGAATAACCGAGTTGGCGGTGTATTGCATGTTTCTGCCTTAATACTGGCTTAGGGGCGGTTACTTATTGCTTTGTATGCAATAATATTTAGAAATCAAATCACCCTAAACCTGAGCTTTTTTTCTGAATACTATTTTGATTTTCTTTAATTGGCTAAATGACTGCCTTAGACAATTTTTTTTGAGTTGGTATTTGTTTTAGATATATCTGGCTTTAATTACAAGACATGACAATAATAATTTTAAAAGTGCAAAAAAAGGCTCATGAACCAAAGCATCGATTCTATTTAAAAATAGAGTTGTTGTGCAATGCGATACCGCCCGTAAGCCAGGGCTGAGGCAGAACTGTAGCAAATGCACCCACAGCTCGATCATAGCATCCTAAGACTGCAGTTTCGCCCTTATTATGGGCTCCTCAGTTAGGAATAGCCAATGATCGAGCCGGAGGCTGTGGGTGCATTTGCTAGAGTTGTTGGTTTAAAAATATTAATAAGAATTTTCATCTTTCAAACTGTTTGGCGTTATATATTCATGAGGCCTAACTAATACTACAAGCTATAGGTTCAAAAAGGGTGCCATTCTCAACGAAAACTAGGTGTTGATTGGGGAGGACGATATAAATCATTGCTTCATAATTACAATTTACAGCGTTTTTTTATATGTTTCAAAAATAAACTATTTAATTTCAATTACTTGCTCCCCATGATTTCAGCGTGCTATCGTAAAATAACCAAAATATTAAAGTGCTAAAGGTAAAAAAAAATATTACCTAGTATTAAATTCTTATTAGAATTAGATTGGAAATGAAACAAAAGTAGGTAATTAAAGGTTAAGCAAGAAAACATTATTTTAATGCTCTTCAAAAGCTCCGATACTTCAGCAATTCTGTATTTTTTTTAAAGCGTCGGAAAAACAACAAATAAAAAATAAGTAAATATTAACAACAGAAAAAGGCAGTCGAATAAACTTTTTGCATTAAAAATAGAGCTATTTGCTGTTTCTTCTTTTTAGTGAAAAATAAAGAACTTTAGCTTTACTGAATTAATCAATCCCTTAGTTTCGCCAATGGTAAGTCTCCGGAGAAAATGTATTTCCGATCTCTATTACTAACTTAGTTCCCATTTCTTGAAGCCTCTCAGATTAGGATTTATGTTGGGTTTAAATTTCCCGGTAGAGCCTAATGTTGATTTTTTGGAGAAAAGTGTTGCAGTTTTCTAGATACAATGTGTTTATATTTTTTGTTAAGACAATATTAATTCTAATTTTTACAATTCTTCGTAATGAAACAACTTTTTTGAGTTGGTAGTTATTTTAGATATATCTCACGAGTGCCATATATAGTTCTTTCAATTAATTGTAACTAAAACTTTTAATTAAGAACGAAAAAATATAATAGCTGAGTACCGAAACGCCTTAAAAGTGTCTTACGATGATATTTATAGCAAGTAGAGGATTTGGAACTGTTAACATCTGTCCCAGATGTTGTGCTCACACATCAACAAGAGCCTCCCAGCTATTAGGACTAACTTTCAGAAACAAGAAATTGTTAATTATACTTAAAAAAACGTTGTCATACATTTACCTGAATGATAATGCAATGGTTTATAATACTTATGTTTAACTTATTATTGCGTTTAAAACGAGTTTTCACGTGTAGAATACAAAGATGATATGACATATAACATGTGCTAAAACAAAAAAAAGTGTTCACCATAGTAACACACAATGACTCATTGATTTGCAAAGGGTTAGAACTGATAAATTTTGAGGAATTTCTTTTATTTGAGAATTTTTCAAGCTTTTTTACTTCAAGTTATATTAGCAAAACATACCATGTTCACATGTGTCTCCTCCCGTCTTCTATATTAAAAAAATGATACTGCATTTTAAAATAAAATTGCATTGAAGGAAGAATTTTCCTTTTTTGCAGTAAATGTGACCCTTCAAAAAAAAAGTTTAATATTACCCAATGCAAGAGCCTAAGTGAAAATAAATTTCGCTGATGAAAATTGTTTTTTACCAACTTAATGAGGAACTAAACGAATTAATGAACAAATAAAAAAATGGTGAAACGATTAACAAATAAATTAATGTATGAGAAAAAAATAAGTGAATAAAATAGTGAAATAATGAGAAACTAAGTAAATGAATGATTAAATAAATACGTAAATCAATAAATAAATAATTGTAAATAAATTAACAAACAATTGAATACGCAGGTGTTTTAAGAAATGCATAATAAGTAAACAAAATTCCACATTTTACCGCTCACTTTGCCCCACGTGAGCATGGCAAATGGTGTAAAAAACTAAAATCAAATGATGCCTTACATTAACTACATAAGTCCTACTATGCATGATTAGATCTCAATTAGTATTTAAAATTTTAAGTAAAAATCTTTATCATATAATGATTTTTTTTTTTTGATAAACCATTAAATACTGTAGTATGATTACTATATTTTGAAACATACGTATATCATTGTATAACTTGATTTTTAGAATTTTTTTTTCTGTAATTAATTATATTTTTCTAAACACAGATAAAATACTGCTAGATTGGTTGCGCTGCAAACTGAAAATAAGTAATAATGTCTTTTCGCGCCGTTATTTATTTTCTCCTACTCACACACATTCATTCTCCTACTATAAAACAATTTCGAAGCTGTGAAACATGCGAACAGCTGTAGCCTACACAGCGGCAGCTTATACATTACACTATATCCATAAAGCACTGTTGCAAACCAATCTCTTTCGGTTTCAAGCAAGCACGGCATAAGAAATATAGTTTTTAAGTTGACTTTTATTTTTATTTTTACCTTTTAAATTTAACGTACACTTTCACACTTTTTTTCACGCATATTCTTTTTTCTTTTTTTTTTTCAGTTGCTTTAAATTTAAAGTCATAAAGAAATAAAAGACATAAATGAAAAAAAAAAAATAGTTTAATTTTTTTGATCGCTTCTCAAGCTTACAAAGAACATTTTGTGCGGTGTTTCTATTCCAGTTCGTGTTAAAGCGTGTATTGAATCTTTGAGTTTTTAACATTTGAAAAAAAAAACACTAAAATTCGAAACTTTATTAATAGGACTTGTATGATACTTAAAAATATTTGAGTTGAATCTTTTCGATTGAGTAATCACAGAAGTTCTCGAATTTAATTTTTCCAGATTATTGTTTTGGAAAATCCTTGAAACATTTACGTCGATTTTGCTGCACATGTTTCAAATAATTCAATTGATGCTTGAAAGGAAATTCTGAAATTTATGCTCATCTCTAGTTTTCGGGTACTTTTTAAAATTTATTTTTTTATTTATTTTTTCCATTTTTAGAATACTATATTAAGCTACAAATAAACGTAACTATGTTTCAGAAATTTACGACAGTTTAAAAACTTGAAAACTCACCTGACTGACGTTGTTTATTGCATTTTATACTAAACTTGATATTTTAAAATATTTTCAATCCGTACAAAAGCATGTTTAAAAAAAAAGTGCAGTTTTTTTTTTTTGAAAGCACTTGACAGCTTTTAGATGCAAAACGTTTTATCCATTCTATAGACTTACTATTATTCAAGGTCTACTCAGGATGTACACTGATTATCACAAAAGACGTATGTAACCGGTTATCCTAAAACATCGCCCCCCCCTCACCGAACTTTTAACTTTTGCATTTACTTTTCAATTAGACTTATAAAAATGAGATTAATGACATCAAAGCCAATGCATGTACCCCGGGCTAATAAACCCAGTTTCGCTGCTTATAATCTAAGCAGCTGAAATTCTAAATATGAATCTGAGCGGTAGTTATTATTTTTAATAATTTTAAAATATTTTATTTCCCCCTTTTCTTTTAGAATATAAAAGTATTTACTTCTCGTTTTTTTTTAATCTTTTGGTTTCACGGTCTTTTTTAATTTCTTTTTTTATTTTTAAATTTTAATTTTCTTTTTTAAATTCTTTTGTGAAACATTCAAAACTATTTTAGTATAAACTATTTTCCGAAATGATATCCCTCTCAATAGCTACGAGGGATTATAGCTACGTCTACAAATACTAGCTACACTGAAAATATTTTTTTATGTATATAAACATTTAAGGCGACTGCAGTGTTATTTTTCCTTCTTAAATAGTGGTGGAAGTATTTCGTTTTGCAGGGTAAAAATACATGATTTTAATATAGAAATGACAGACTCTTTATTACAGCTTTTTTTACCCAACCAATTGCATAGCCCTGAATACAGACCATGAAATCAACAACAGAAAAAGGCCTTACGGAAGAAACCCATTTTTAAAATTATTTTCAAATTTATGGGTAGCCAAATTAAGAGAAACAAATAAGAGTAAGCCTCTAGTAAATTACGTATCCAGATTAGAGTTTTAAAACTTTGAATTCAGCTCTTTCTTTCTCAAATTTTCCCATTTTTACTCTGTCAGAAGTACACAAAAAGAAAGTAAAAAATAAGGAAAATTGGTTGGAAAAGGAAACGATGCTTTCAAGCAGATCACGTGTGTAACCTCATTTCTAGAGATCCCTGCTACTCTTTTAGTTCCCAAAGTGTTCTAAGATTTGATTGGATTTTGGATTTGCTATATTTTTATTCACTTCAGTTCACCGTAGATAATATGCAAAATATTTCTTGAGGGTTCTCCTAGAAATTTCATGGGGTTTTGTGAATAATCCCGTATTTACAAAAATGTCATTTTTTAGTATTATACACCACAAAATAAGTAACGAATTTCGCCATTCATTTTATTTGTTCGCCATAATTTATATAAAACGTAATATAATTGGATATTAACGAGTCCATGTAAAAACTTAATTCTTCATTTTTTGTATTTATCATGACTGTACATAAAACGCAATTATCGGTTCCAATTTCTCTCGAAAAAAGAAGACTAATTTCAAAAAACTAGTCCTTTCAAAATTTTGCTTTGAGCGATATTAATCAAAAAATTCGAGTTACAATTAATTAGCTAAACGTGGGAATACAATTTCAAAAATGAAATATTTTTTCTCTTAATATGGTTAAATAATACTTGAAGGAAATATTTTAATCTACAGCATAACTCCTTGTTGATTAACGCGTTAAATCTACCAAAGCCAAGGTGAAAACTGATTTACAGTAGTTTAAAATTTCTGAGTCAGATTAAATCTCCTTACATATTCATATAATTCTCATTTAGTATTGATATTTTATTCAAGGATTTTAATTTAACAATGTATTTTTTCAAACTACGTTTGAATATATTTCTAATGAATATATTTATATTTATCGTGCATTCTTTTTAGCAGTATTTTTAAACACAATTTCTTCAGGCAAATTTAGGTTAACTATGAGCCACAATTGTTCTGTCTGATTTTATTTCCCTTACATATTATTTTTAGTATTGTTGTTTGGCATAATTCGGAAGAAAAACTTCTATAACATGGTATATTTTTACAAAATTAAGAACAAATAATTACTAGCATAGTTTAAAGCTATTCTGCTATTTGAAACATTTCAGAAATACAATGTGAATAATTATCTTTTCTTTTTCAAGCTAATGTAAGGAGATTTATTCCACGCAATAAAATATTTAAAGATTAAAAAGCCCTAACTTCTTTACCCCTTCTCAGCATTTGTATAATTAATAACATTGGCATAATTGTTGTCATGAAATAGTTATTAATCAATATGGAGATTTGGGGTAAGCCAGAAGTTTGGACTTTTAAATTAACATACATCATTATACAAAAGAAGGTGTACGGAGCAAAAAGTGAAAGCAAAAGTATCGCTTTTGAGAAAATGGTCGTCTTTATCAATTTCATCTGCCTTTATATAACTCCCACGACCATTTCCAGCAATTTGTGAACATTTTGTTAGATTATTTTCTCTTGATTCTCTAGAAATGTACCTACAATTTTAGCTAAATGAAATTATATATTCTATATTTCATAATTACTGAGATTTTAATTAAGGCGGTAAGTTAAGACTAAAGATAATTGTAACGAAACAAAATTTATAAAATGTACAAGAAATATGAATTATGCAAATGCGAACGAGCTTACATTTATTTAAATCGAAATGTCAAATTTCGTTTTCGGAAATTAAAAGCACAAGACAGTTTCTGTCGTCTTTTCGATCATATAGCATCTGACACATTAAGACGACAACTCCCCAAACCTTACTTTGGCAGAAAATCGAAAGCAATTACTGAATGTTGAAACTACTTTCAGCTCACAAATGTGCAGTTTGAGTATTAAGTACTTGACTCTTCCGAAAGAATAAAAAAAGCCGCATTCGAAGATTGAAAATTCCGAATTTTTTTTCGTAAACACTTAAACAGTTAGAGTGAATTATTGTTGCTTTATGAATATAGTTTTTCGAAGAGAGAGAGAGCTAGGAAAGAGAGGGAGATAGTAAGAGAGATTTACTATTACTTTGAACAAAATGTTTTGCCCTCCTATGGATGCAAATTTAGTATTCTTTCAGCATTATAGGTGTTCAAATAATTTCTTAGTTGTTCAAATAATTAATGCATCTTTATTTGAGATTAACTTTTAAGAAGATAAAATATTTTAAATTTCAATTAATTCCGACAGTGTTTTTTTTTTTTTTTTTTTTTTTAATGTTTTATTTATTTATTTATTTATTTTTTGATGCTATATAAAATATTGAATGTTTTAATGATACGTATTACTGATTTTGTTTAAGATAGTATAGATCATTTAGGCGATTTTAATTTTGATTAAATGTTTACTTTATACTGGATTGCTATAACAAATGTCAAATATGCGAAAAATTGAATTTATTTTAACCGGAAGCAAACAGAATGCTTCTGCTATGTATTTATAAATATATACTGCAAAACACAAAATGTTGTTTTTACAGTATAATAATGTGAAAAATGCTCACTAATGCTTCTTGAAATTTGAAAAAAAAACCCAGAAATTTAATCGAGAAATTGTAGTATTCAAAATAGTTATGATCAATAGTCAGCCTCGTCGACTAATCGGCTTTTTATGAACAGAAGATTAACCAGGAAATCGGTAATAGGCCAATTTGTTAATCGGTACATCCCTAATATACGGGTTGTACCAGTTGAGAGTTTCGGAACTTTTAGGAGGGGTAGGGTGCATCCTAATGACTTGAAACACTGAGCAATGCGAGGAAATCATTTCCTATAGCGGTGATGTGCACATAAGCACCTTAAAGAAAATAGAAATAAATGAAAAATAGTTTAATAATGCATGAAAAAAGTAAGAGTTCGAAGTTTTTTTCTCGGGTTACAATGCACACCTTATATATTTCACGCATGGAACTAAAAACAATCTGGAATACTCCCGGCATACATCAAATTTCCACGCCTTGAGAAAGCATTTCTGACCCCTTATTGCTATGTGATTTCGATTGAATCGCTAGGATACATCTTACACCTCCTGAAAGTTCTGAAATAATTTACTGGGACACCTTGTATATACATATACATTTCTATAGTACGTAATGTTTAAGCACTTTTAGCGTATATTTAGATTGTAGTACCATCCCTAAACTAAGGAAGATCTTTAAAACCATTTAGAATTTTTTTTTTTTATATTACCAAGCCTTACTCCATAGTCAATGTTACTCTAATTAGTAGTAAAACAAGTTGAGCGTAAAAATAATTAAATGTTCAGTTCCTCAAATGAAGTATAAATGTATATATTTGTTGATTTAGTCATTGTTTTGATACAATTGTGCTCTAAGCTTAACTATAAGACTGAAATGTAAAAGCGTTTCTATTAGTAAACATAATTGCAATCTTATTTCTATCTATCAAGGGAACACATTTCATTAAGATCTTCCTTTATATAAAATTGAATCTCAAGAAATCATATAAACATTCCACACGCAAACAAATTAGTTTCTCACGCTCAATTATTCATTAAATATTAATCATTAACTGAATATCAAAAGACTCTTTCATAATTAGAGTGAAATAGTTCTCCCTTTCAAGTGGAGTTATTAATTTCTGTGTTTGCACAATGCGCGTTTCTTAAGCATTAATTTATCTGCTTTTCTTGACAAAAGAATTATTAAGCAGTAGCACTCTTGTCAATTGCTCGCATTTCTAAGATTAAATAAGATTTCTAGAAACAATTCTCGAAACGTTTGTGGCTCTTAATGAAAATTATATTTTTGTTTATATTTACTTGACGTGCAAAACAAATTTAATATATTTTTGTATTTATTTAAAAAATATATAATACAAAGAATTGCTTTATTAAAAGCATTAAAAAACATAACTTCGTATCAAAAATTAACGAAATGAAAATGATACAAAACATTTACTTATTAAATAATTTGTTTGTTCTGTCTTTTGGTTTGCTTACTCTGACATGTTACCAACTATTTCACTAATATGTTGCAATAAATGTGCTGTATGGGCATTTTTACAGTAGAAAAATTAAGGAAGTGGAAACTCTCCTTTTCTTTTCTCTTACCTTTCGATCTAACAATGAGTTAGCTAAGAAGGGGATTTATTTATGAAACATATTCTTTCAAAAGTTTAGCTGACAGATTTTTTTTATTGGAAAGCCCGGAAATTGACATTTTATGCAGCACATAATTTAGAAACGTAACTATCTTTTTAGAGAAGCTGCGCTGAAATTGAAATACCTTAGTAAAGAACTAAAATCTGATTCTGTAAATTTCATATCATTGCCTAAGGTACATGCGCCAAATAAAGTCATGTGGACAAATAATCCCTAATCCCATTTTTTTGTTTTGGATAGAAAAAAAATCGTTTTTTAATCATCATTAGAAAGTCTAGCTAATAATAAAAAGATATGAATAATCACTTTGTTATCAACAGACTGAAATATAGCTTGTTGCAAAAATAATCTTTGTCGAAAAAATTACCTGATTTTATGTTGCAGTAAAGTTCATTTCTTCATGTCTCACTGAGGTGTACTAGAATTTAAAAAATGGTTTTAAAAAGTGTAGTTAAAGTAATTAATGAATTCAAAAAGAAAAATATCGTGTACAGTCATTGTTTACAGTGATTTGATGACCGTACACTGCACAAATAAACTTTATTTTAAAGTATACTGCCAGCCGAGTTTCCACTTTAAAACTGTGAAATGCACAGTTTATTACTGTAAAATTAGCATTTTTTACAGTTTATTACTGTGCATTTTAGTTTTAAACTGGAACCTCGGCCTCTTAGGTAAAAAATTCAAATATTTATTTAGTTGTCTGTATTCAGCATACGCTTTTTCATCTTAGTTTTGTGTTAAAATAATACTTAAATATCCAAAACATATTAAGAAGTATTTAAAAAAATATATTTTTTTAGAATTTGACCGAGTATGAATAATCGATAAAGACGCTTATTGTGTATCGCACTATTTATATATATATATATATATATATATATATATATATATATATATATATATATATATATATATATATATATATATATATATATATATATATATATATATATATATATATATATATATATATATATATATATATATATATATATATATATATATATATATATATATATATATATATATATATATATATATATATATATATATATATATATATATATACCCATAGCTTACAATGTCTAAATGACTAAAGCTTGACTTTTTTATATGAAATATTTAGTTTTTGAAATTAAAAGCAGTAGTGTAACAAACCCTTGGGTATACAAAACATAAAATTAACTCTTACCACTATAATTATTTTGCAGGGCTTTGGGCGTGCATTAGTATTTTCATAATCTTTCCTCTGTTACAAAGCCAAATAAAATTCTACAATTCAACCTCCTGTCCAAGGTGCACAGAAACGTAGAATTTGCAATGCGACTGTAAATAAATTGGCTGTCCGCGCTCATCCCTTTCTGTTATTGATCGTCATTATCTTGCAACCTCGCATGATAAACGATGAATTGAGGTTTCATTCTAGTTCATCTCAAAAATAAACTAGATTTATGGAGCAGTTTTATGCCTCTTGTTGAAAGATTGATGCACTGGTATTCTGCGCTGCATTTCGGACTCGCTGCTATGCAGAAATACATGTAAAAGAGAAATGATACAAGCTTCTGCAAAAAATTAATATGAATTAAAAGAAAATGTCACAGTCACTTATGATACGCTGCATTGTCTTGCATTGGAAGAAGATATTTATGAAGACTTTTTTAGTTATGGATATGAAAGCAGTAATATATTTTCTAAAAAAAAGGAAGAAAGAAATGATCTGAAAATAGATCATGAAAAAAGGTATAGTTTAAGATGTATCCAGTCTAAGATTTATATTTGATTAACATATTTAACTAAATATCATGTGTTTATTTTCAAGTGCTTACTTTACATCAATACTTCAAAAATACTTACATGAATACTACAGTTGTGTTCATTGCCATTTCAGACCTTATAAGCCTTACATTCTTGTTGAATGATATTGATAAAACTCACCCAATATAACTGTCCTAATATGAAGTACTTAGGTTGTTTACAATATGCATACGGAATTTCGAAACTAGTTATCTAAGAGTTAATTTGCTGTGTTGTGACCACGAACAGTGATAAGAGCTACAACTGAAGAAGTCATAATAAAAACTGTTTCAAGGCTCCAAAATTTTTATTTCGCAGTGTTCAATATTCAGTTTGCATTATTCTTGTACACTGAACATTAAGATTGGGAGAAAGCGCTGTGGTTTTTAATAGGGTAAATTGGGGAATGCCTTATTGTGCAAGATACCGTATCACGTGTTTCAAGCAGTAACAGCTTTCCGGCCCGTTAAAAGGAAAGTGCGTGATAAGTGAGAACACACAAATCTTTTTGTTGATTAATCATAGCTCTAAGTGATATTTTAGGTGATTTAATCAGGGACGTCATTTCAAGTTTTTCCAGGGGGGGGGGGCAAAGGGTGAAAACACAATACAATTTCACCAGAAAACAACACAAATCACGCCCACTTATATGTAAATACATTGATTTCTCAAAGTCAGGGGGGGCAATTGACCCCCATGCCTCCCCTAAATGACGGGCCTGGATTTAATCACCCTGAATGTTTTGGTTAGTATCTGAACTCATATGCAAACGCACTTCATTTAGTTATATTAGCCGTAGTTTTGACAGTAAAGAAATGTTGGGTAAGTTTTAGTAAGTTTGAAGCATGGACTTTTTATTAGGCATGGTATAGAACCAGCCTGCCTCTGCTCCGAAGTACTAAATGAACTGGCATCTTGTCTACCGCTTTGAGGAAAGACAATGTTTTTTTTGGGGGGGAGGGGGGATAAGATGACACAGCTTTTCTACACGTCTTCAAGAAATGAAATGATCCTGCAAATGTTACCAAAGCAATCACACGAAAATAAGCTAAGGGTCATTCCACGTCAGTTCACCCGGCCATGTAACCCATGTCCTCGGATTTTGATAAAATTTGGTGTATTTAATATTTTTATGGTGGTAAGTAACCATATGAATTCTTTTGCCCATATGTGATCTGGTTTTTGTTTTACAGGCCGTCAAACTTTTCAAAAAATTGCATTTTCTGTCAACCGCTAAGCCTAACCTGCACGTATACGTATCTCTTCAGTAAATTGACGGGTGCAGAAATCTTTCAATATTTCCAAAAATTCTCAGATATGTTGCTGAAAGTATGAGGAGTTAAAAAAAAAAATACTTGAAATTTATATAATATAATTTTGTTTGAATAAAATTTGAATAAACTACTACAAGCATTTTTTTTCTTGTGCAAAACATGAGTGTACTTAAGTGGCATTTCACGAAAAGGCGGAGGTCCTATTCAATAATGGAAGCATTCGAAATGAGCCTGAAGGTGTGTTCTATCATTGCAAAGAATAAAATTAGTGGTTTTTTTCGTTTTCTTGTTGCTGTTGCACAATATACACATTTCAGTATCAAAATTTTTGAAAAATAGTTCTGGTCATTTTCCTAACCTAAATTTCACTGAAAAGCAATCATACCTTTATTTTTAAGTGTATTTACAGCCCTATTATGCTACTTAAAAATCATCTTAATCCCTTATTAAGCAGAAAGAAAAGTGAGAAATAATTTATGACTCCTAAATTCAGTTGTTAAGTTCAGCAAAATATCAGATGTAGAAAAAAGATGTGCAAAACATGAATTTACTTTAGTAGCTTTTTATGAAGAGGCGGAGGTCATATTCAATAATAGAAGCATTCGAAATAAACCTAAAGGTGTGTTCTATCATTGCAAAGAATAAAATTAGTGGTTTTTTTTTCGTTTTCTTGTTGCTATTGCACAATATACACATTTCAGTACCAACATTTTTTGAAAAAAGTTCTAGTCATTTTCCTAACTTAATTTTCAATATTTTTTGCGTAAAAGAAGCATTGTGGCATGCTTTTGTAGCATAAAAACGTATTATATTTAGTTTTAATGAATTATAATTGTATTGAATGTGCGAAGAAGAAATAGGATAGCACAATCTTTAAAGTAAAAACAATAATTAAAAATATGAGTTTCTGAATATTATCGGATTGTTTGTCTTTGAAGTGTTTGTGTGATCCTGTTTTCAGCAAATTTAAGGAATATACTGTTTGATATTTTAACACTCAACCTTCCTTGCATTTGCGCATGTATCAGGTTTCTTCTTATTTTATCAAAATATGGGTCATAGTGATAAGAGGGATAAAGAATGTGAGTGGGTTTTCTATTTTGGTTTGTTTGTTTTTCATTGGATTCGCTTATCAGGAAGGTTGATTTGCGCTGATAAATAATAATAGGAGATAATTAAAAAGCTAGAGTCCCGGACAGACATAATTCAATAAAAATAAACTAGAAATTTCAGCATCCAGTTAAGAGCAAATACAGCTTTCGACACTTGCTATTGGAGTTTAAAAGAAAAAAATTGAAAATTTTCAAGTAAGTGATTATGCTGGACTTGAAGCAAGACTATCTTTTACCTAAGAAAGGACTATTATCTTTACTATAACCAAGAAATGGTAAGATGTTAGATGAAATAACTACATTAAACGGTCCGTAACATAAGATTCTGGAAGATGTTACTATTCTCTTCAAAAGGAGATTGAATATGTACAAAATAAGTATTCCGAATATTTCATGATAACGTGACTTCTACAAGTACTGTCCGACGTCGGAAATGCAAGGAAGGTCGAGCGTTAAAATATCAAACAGTATATTCCTTAAATTTGCTGAAAACAGGATCACACAAACACTTCAAAGACAAAACATCCGATAATATTCAGAAACTCACATTTTTAATTATTATTTTTACTTTAAAGATTGTGCTGTCCTATCTCTTCTTCGCACATTCAATACAATAATAATTCATTAAAACTAAATATAATACGTTTTTATGCTACAAAAGCATGCACAATGCTTCTTTTACGCAAAAAATATTGAAAATTAAGTTAGGAAAATGACTAGAACTTTTTTCAAAAATGTTGGTACTGAAATGTGTATATTGTGCAATAGCAACAAGAAAACGAAAAAAAGCCACTAATTTTATTCTTTGCAATGATAGAACACACCTTTAGGTTGATTTCGAATGCTTCTATTATTGAATAAGACCTCCGCCTCTTCATAAAAAGCTACTAAAGTAAATTCATGTTTTGCACATCTTTTTTCTACATCTGATATTTTGCTGAACTTAACAACTGAATTTGGGAGTCATAAATTATTTCTCACTTTTCTTTCTGCTTAGTAAGGTATTAAAATGATTTTTAAGTAGCATAATATGGCTGTAAATACACTTAAAAATAAAGGTATGTTTGCTTTTCAGTGAAATTTAGGTTAGGAAAATGACTAGAACTTTTTTTCAAAAATTTTGATACTGAAATGTGTATATTGTGCAACAGCAACAAGAAAACGAAAAAAACCACTAATTTTATTCTTTGCAATGATAGAACACACCTTCAGGCTCATTTCGAATGCTTCCATTATTGAATAGGACCTCCGCCTTTTCGTGAAATACCGCTTAAGTAAACTCACGTTTTGCACAAGAAAAAAAATGCTTGTCGTAGTTTATTCAAATTTTATTCAAACAAAATTATATTATATAAATTTCAAGTATTTTTTTATTAAATCCTCATACTTTCAGCAACATATCTGAGAATTTTTGGAAATATTGAAAGATTTCTGCACCCGTCACAATTTACTGAAGAGATACGTATACATGCAGATTAGGCTTAGCGGTTGACATAAAATGCAAATTTTTGAAAAGTTTGACGGCCTGTAAAACAAAAACCAGATCACATATAGGCAAAAGAATTCATATGGTTACTTACCACCATAAAAATATTAAATACCGTAAAATTGGGTGTATAGGAACAGCGGGGTCAATCGGAACAAAACTTCCCGACCGTACAACGAAATTCTTCATAAATAAACTATTGGGTATTTTTCACCATGAATTTTTTTCTTAGTAAGGTAAGATCATAGGGAGTAGGAAAAAATTACTTTTGTCAATCTGGCAACGCTATTGGCTTCTAAGGAGGGCTGCACGTGGAACGCTAGAAAACATCACATTTCCATAGACTGCAAAACTTCATATGCAAGATCAAACCTTCTTATATTTAAAAACTAAGAGTGGTATGTTTCAATTATACATGTATCTGAACAACAGAATACCGCATTAGAATTTACATTTTTTATAAATTGTGTCATAAAAATGAAGAATTCTGAAAAATGGCATAGAAAAAAAATTTGCGGGGTGAATCGGAACACTTATAGTTCTGCTGTTCCAATTCAAACTTATTTGAAGGAAACTTTGAAAAATCAAGATTCTAACCCCAATTCTTCTAATCAAGACAAGGACAAGGTTTTATTAGTGTTTATCCCTTCTCGTGAGCAACTAGATCTTAGAATGACAAACAGTTGCAGATTTGAAAAGATTTTTTCTCCAGGAGACTTCTTTTTACTTAAAATACGAGGGGGAAAGTCACATAGACTTTATGTAGCAAAAATCCAGCACACAGACAGTGATGAATAAGCGTAAAAAGCTTTCAGGACAATCCCCGAAACCCAGAGATTTCAAGAAACTAAAGAAAAGGCAGATTTCATCCCAGGAGATGTTATGAAAAAACTTAAGCCAAGTCACAATTGCTAGTTTTAAGGACAAGTACATATTTGTGGACGACATGAGTGACTTCCATTCATGTTAAATCTTTGTATTTCAATTCAAAAGCATTTCTTAAAATTACTTTTCATTTTTCATAAGTTCAAAATTATTTTGAATTTTGACAAATTATACACGTTTACTATTATTGAAATTATGCATTTATTTGACAGTAATTGTCTGTTCTTATTCTCCCCCATCAATATTACTCATTTTGTACAGGTTAAATTGAAAAAAAATAAAAATTTTAACAAGTGTTCCGATTGACCCCTATCAGCGGGGTGATTCGGAACACCCATAATTTCCTATATATTTTAATAATAATTTTTCAAAATGCTTTGTCTTCGCTTGGAATATCAAAAGTAAAGCAAGACCGAAGTTTTTACCCAAAAAATCAAATTAAAAAAAAATCTTTTAACTACTTTTTTTACAATCAAAGCTGAAAAGTGTTCCGATTAACCCCATTTTACGGTACACCAACTTTTATCAAAATCCAAAGACATGGGTTACAAAATCCCGTTTTCCTGGGTGATTTGACATGGATTGACCCCTAAACCAGAGGCAGCAAGATACTCAAAAGCTAACATCCTCAGATAAAGTATAAGTAAGACATGAAAAACAAGCAAAAGAGGAAAGCAAAACCAAGACCGACAGAAAAAAAAGACGCCAAGTAAGAGGAAAAAAAGTTAACAAGATCCAAATAAACCATAAATACACAACATCTTTTCAAGCAAAGAAAATAGCGTACAAATCTTTAAATCTAAAAAATGAATCATCGACTAAAAAAGAAATGGATGAACATGGTATTCCTTTCCATATTTCAGGCGGTAAAGATATTGTACCTATTAAGGAAAACGGGTGTTAAAATTACGTAAATACACCGAAACGTTGGGAAGATGTGATTGATTAATGTTCCATATTTGGAATATCGTAGAGAAAAACACTTACGTTGATATTTTAAGATACATTTAAAGATGATATACATTGAATAGATAAGTCGCATAATTAACAGTAACCAAGAAAGTGGTAAAAAGAGTAAAAGTCTAAAATATTTTCGAATGTCAGACAATGTAGAAAAATAAGACTCAGAAAGCAAAGGAAGTATTTAGAGCTTTAATACGATATTGTATCGAAGAAAGTCAAGACGAAAGATCCGGTAAATAGGAATCTATTAAGCAAGCGTATAGAACAAGGCCATAGGTTTAATCTGCCAATCGTTTGGTTTGCACAAAGTATGAATTACACTATTTTAAACTTATCACAATTAATGAATAAAGTAATGTAGCGTCTTAGCCTAGTTTTTCTACTGTGTTATATATTTTAATAAAATTTCCCTAAAGGAACATTCACAAAACTATAACAAAGATGTTCTTTGAATATAACGTAAGCTAAAATAATGCGTGTGTTGTAAAGTCTGAAAACAAATACTGAGAATGTATTTTAAAAGAAACAAATGCTGACACATGAGCATAAAACCTACATCTTGCGGAAAATGATTTTCCAAATTTTCTGTAACATATTTTATTTTCAACAATGCATTCGGTGCACTGAAATATATTCGATGGAAGTCATTGTGTGTTTCGTAAAAACTAGATTTGCCTGAAATCGTTAAAGAATTTCGGAAATTGCGAACAAAGAAATAGGGTAAGTGCTCCAGTAGTCGGCCATTTAAGAGATCTTTTGTTAATCTTGGTTAACCTAGAACTTCCAGCTATCAATACAGCAACAAAAAAAAGGTAAAACTTTAGAACGTACTCTTATGATAGTGATTTAATAATTTGTTTCATAAATTAAAAGTATATATATATCAAAATCCAAGCTGTTGTCAATGCTAGTAAATGCTCCAGTAGTCGGCCACGGAAATCCAGTGCTCGGCTATGTTGAAGCCAGTAGCCGGCCACTTCGCTGTCGCCAATCTTATAGGATATGAGTGAATGAATTTAAACAAAGTTTAACGCAAAGTTAACGCCGCAGAGCGATAAATGTCGAATCTATTCGCCAAGCGCGCTAATACTCCAAAAGGGTTGCCATAGAACTTTTTGAAATTAAGTCCTCCATTCGCTATGTTGGGCGTCGCAATATTGTAGTTTTGTTTTGTTTTCGTAATTGTAGTGCTCTTTTGTATCGGGTATATCCCCATTTCATTGTTATGAAAATAATTCGTTAATAAATATCTTACGTTGTTAATCGCCTATTCGTTGAACACCATGGCTTCATTACAGTACATTTCATTTTGATGCATCAAAATAAAATGTCTCGGCGAATAGATTCGCAATTTATCGCTCTACAGCGCCAACACTATCAGAATAAGAATTTGAGCTTCTTTGAAGCATTAAAAATCGTCTGAGCAATAAAAAAGAAACAAAGTATAAAATAAAATTATTAAAATCTTTTATTGCTACATCTTTTGTCAATCGTCTGCAAATTGAAGCTTATATTTATTATTGCAGAGATATCGAATTCGAACGTCATTGCTATAGTTCGAAGAAAGTAAACAAGATTTCCAGAAGCAATAATTAATAACATTTTTTGACTCAGTATTAGAAATATCTTATGAGAAAACATTGAATCGCCAATTATCAAACTGCATCTAACTATATATGGTGCAAAGTAAAAGCTGCAAACGCGCGTCATTGGTAAATAGTAGCGAATGAATGTGAAGATTTTGGCAAAAATGGCAAACAAATATAAATTATTGTGGACACACCATCTTTTGGTACACTTTACTATGTTAGGAAGCATTTATGATCTGAAATTTTGAAGAATTGTTCGTTTGACAAAAATGTTAAGCTTGCAATTATTTTATTTGTTATTACTAAGGAAGCGCCCATAAATGTGTATATTATTAAATTATGACTGGGGTATTCAACATTTCCTTTCTGGAATACGCCTAGAATGACACATTGAAAAGCATTTGGAATTTCTTTAAGAACAAGTTCTCATAGATTGCAGTAAAAAACCGAAATCATGCTCCATATTTTAACCCTACACTGCATAGCGTTGCCAATTGGATACATGGACTATTTTTCCTTATGACCATGCATTAGGCGAATCAAGCATAAAAAGCAAGTATTAGGTAACTTTAAAGCAAATATAGTCATCTATCCTCAAAATTATTATTTTTAAATGTGTTCCAATATTTTCTTATTACACTAAAAACATATATATATATGTCTTTCAAAGAACAAAAATCATGCAGTGAAGGATTAATAAATCAAATATACCCGCTGTTTGCAGGAATTGTATTAATTCATTTGAATAAAAAAACTGCTGGGAATGCGTACTTTTTCATTCAAAAATAAAATTAAATCCGAGAACAGAGCTAATTGGTACACAATTGTAAGACATGAAATGTGATGCAATATATTCTTTCAGCAATCTCGCTGAGTATTTTGATTCTTATTTTGTTTTAACGCACGAGATCATTTCATGAACTATATTCTTTTTTATATAGTTGCTTAAAATTTATATATTTGCCTTGTCCAGTTGTTCGCTAACCATTTGTATTCCAATTATATTCCTAAAATTATCCTTAGCACATGATCCGATTTAAGATAGCTTAAAAACTAGTTTTGCATCCATAGGTAATCCGGCATAAATCTCATAAACCTATCTGATAAGCAGCAAAACATTTTAAATTACTGTTTTTGAAAAAAAAGGTTAAGCAGAAATTTTTCTTTTTCCATAAAAAACGTTTATATTGAAGTTAGACATGAATAAAGATAAAAAAAAAGCTTGAAAAATGAAAATGATTACTAAAGCTAATATTTGTTAGAGAACAAACTACCCATGATTATAGCAAAGTTATATTTAAGATATTTATGTTTTGTTCAAGAAAGCAATTTCTTTGGGTTTTTAATATTATATGTCACGCAATCCTGGTAACGTTTTCTAGTCTACGCTATACTTGATGATTTACTGATTAGGATTTATTGCCATTCAAGTTTCTTGGTTAGAGTTTATACGAAGGTAAACAAGCTATCTTTTTTTACTGTGTTGATTAGAATATGTTGGAAGATATTGATAATTTAATAAGCTGAAGTAAAGAAAACAATGTGTATAAATTTATTAATTTTAGATGCCATATAAAAATGGTACGGTATGAACGAAACTAATATAAATCAGGCATTAGGTAATCATTTCTGTTTGCTAGTAAAATGCACCAAAAAAATAAGTGAAATAATATAATTAGGTTTTTAAAGTTGTAGTGAATTAAAAATAAGTACTTTTACAAGGATGAATGTATAACTTAATAAAAATTTGGTAAGCCTCAATTTAAGAGGAGAATGTTTGTGTTTCAAAATTAAGTGGGATTCCAAAGCAAGCGTACATTTTTTGTGGCAAATGTGTAGCTAATAACGCTACGTTTTGCAGTAATAAACTGCAAAAACTAGCAATTTGACAGTTAATTACTGTTATTAGCTGTATTATACTGTAAAAAGAATAGTATAACACTGTCATCAGATGTTCTAGTTTAAAACTGTAAAATGCACAGTAATAAACTAAAATTAGCAGTTTTAGTTTATAACTGTATAATTAGTAATGGTACAAATTATTACTGAAAAATTAGATATTTTACATATTATTACTTTAAAAGCAACTTTCATACTTTAAAAACAACATTTTGATGTTTATTAGTGTAGGAACTATAATTAATATAAATGCCTATTTTGTTCAAAACTCAAAAAAAAAAAATATATATATATATATTTATATCCCTTTACTTTTCACTGCCTTATGTGCCACTGATGTAGTGTGTATAAAGAATTCAATAATCAACGCACTCAAACGTTTTTAACTTCAAATCCATGATACTGAATATTATGCTAAGTCGTAAAAAGTAAATAAGTGCTATGATTTTTTTTTTAAAGAAAGAAACTCTAAAACGCCAAAGCAAAATACATTTGTTTAATCATTAGAACTACTTTTCAAGCTTTTGAAACTCTGCACAAACTTCAATTAATAGAATTTGAAGGAAAATCAATTGATTTATTTTTAAATTTAGAATTCTGTCCGTGATTCATTGTTTACAGTTAAAAACGAATTAAAATTCAAGGAGTAGTCGCAAACTTTGCCCTTTTTCGAGTTAAAGCTGAGTTTCACGTGTTACGTGGTAAATGATACGGGCTCTGTTTTTCAAAGAATGATAGAAATATAATCTCATGAGAAGAGAACGTGATGATTTTGTTAACGCTGCCAGGAGAGAAAAACGTTTTGTTTTCCTCTTACTTTTCTTGAGAACAGTTTGGAAAACTTGTAATACTTAAAAGATTAATTATTTATGTAACTCGACGTCTGTTGTCTCTCAGAGGCTTGAAAATGTATATCTAAAAATCATTAATTTCGAGTGTGAAAGGGTATTAAAACATATTAACAAAAGAAAAAATACGATTTTCTTAGTTTTATTAACAAAATGAAATGGATTTTTAAAATATCATGCTGTCAAGAAAAGAAGCAGTATTTTTCAAAAAATATTTTTTTTTTTTGTGAGTGATGTATGGTAATATAAATCAGACATTAAAAACTATGAAAAAAAATCATTAAGCTTGAAAATGTATGTGCAAATGATTATTAAAACTGAAATAAAAAAGAATAAAATCAATTTGTGTTTATATGTGTGCGTGTGTGCATGTTGAGGCACAGTGAAATTCGAAGGATATAAGTCGTCCACCTCCTCTTAAATTTAGCAGGGGAATGTGGCTCCTACTGTGGGGTGAAGACTAAATTCAAGTTTTACCATCCGTGAAATGAATTGATCAATATTGATTACTTCAATTATGTACCCAAGCCAGCATCAAATATTGTTACAGAAGGCAATAAAATGGGACAAATCTAAACATGTTTTGGATACAACCATTTTCCAAGATAAATATATTTAAATGTAATGTCGAAATAAAAATTGTAAGAAAAGACTCAAAACGGGAGCGATTATCTTCAAAATTACCAATATTTTAAGAAATATAAACATATTATCCCAAATACATCTTTTACCTCATACTTGTATTTTTTTAATTTTTTGTTTGGCATTTTACTTCAAGCTCGCTGTAGACTTAAATATTATGCTACTCTTGCCTTAGCAAAACGCGAAACTCATTAAAAAATCGTCTTGGGAAAAACATTTAGATTTTCCTTTCTTTAAAAATACGTTTGTCAAAGGAACTTTAATGAAAAAACAAAAGTTGTACTTGTGTTCCCTATGGAGACTTAATTTGTTTCTTCCAATACAAAGAATTCACCCGACAAACCAATTGAAAGCTCGGGTAAGAGAGAGAGAAAAAAAAGAGAGAAAAAACTGAAAGAAAGTATGGAAGGAAGATTCTCCCTTTCATCCAGTCAGCTCAAAAGAGTAAATGAAAAAAGCTAAAATGAATGTTTGTGGACCGAGTTTCCTAATAGGGAAAAAATACAAAAGAATCTGTTACTTTTTAAACGTATAGGAGTAGTGCAGTTAATTATAAAGTGCAATTTTAGAAAGATGTTTTAGGTTTGTTCTATTTGTTCGTAAGTAACGGCGGAGAATAATACTTTATAAATGATACTCTTTCGATTAGGTTGTTTTATTTTGTTCGTGTAAGGTGCATTAAATCTTTCACTAGACTTACAAAATACGTTTATAAAACAATTAGTAAGTAGGAAGAAATTAAAAACATAGCAGCAGCTTATTTAACTGCGTCAGAAGAATGGTAAATGGTGACCAAAGTACACTTCGAAAGAAATGTAAAATTTTGATCCTGATAATGGCTTGTGCAAAGCTCAGTTATGTGCATTAAAAGAAAAAACTCAGAAAAATTAAAGGTGGAGAAATAAACCATATTTAAATATAGCTCATGTACTAAAATGTATAAACTGAAACAATGCAAGTGAAACAATGCAAGCATTTACAAAATATTTAATTCGTATTTAAGCAGCATTGACAACAGTGATGATAGTTAGTCCAAAATATTTAGACAGATGTTCACTGTTCAAATGAGGATTATATATTATTTGCACTATAGAATGCAAAACCATTCAGTATACAAAATGCAATTAAATTAAAACACTACTATTGGCAAGTCAAAAACTGCGATTGTGGTAAAATTGTTACTTTTTTTCATACTCTGCTGTTATGCAGCTATAAGCTTTCTTTTGAAAAATAAACTATTGCATGCATTGTATATATTGTATCTGATATATTAGCTGAAACATACACACTCAAACTAAAATTTACATTCAGGATGAAAATACCCTCACATTTCTAAAATATCACAGGAATTTTCAAACACATTTTTGATAAACTCGATTTGTAAAATCGAATTGTTGTTTTAAATCATTTGTTGACAAACTTCGGGTATAGAGGCACTGAGAATTTTAACACGAAGGCATCAAAATGTTCTCATGCATGAAAAAACAATATTGTACGAAGAACTGATTTCAAAGTAAAACCGACAGTAAAATCTTGAAATATATATTATAGTAACTGTCTTAGTTTTGTATTTTTCTATAAAAAGTTGCATACATTTACTATACGTAATAAAAATACATTTTAATTTTCATAGAAAAAACTTTTTTAAAAAGAAGAGTTTGCTATCACCCTAAAAGAGTAAGAAATAAAATTATGATTAAGTTTAATTCCATGATTGCCTAGCTGCGTTAACTCTTACGGTTTTAAATCATGAAAAATGTTTACTTCCAAATACGTTTAAAACTTACAACGTGAAAGCGTAAGACCGATCCTAAAAGATTTCAACATCGCTTAATAAATCTTACACTTCTGAAGTAATATGTTTTAAAGAAAAGATGTGTACTAGTTAGCTTAATATGAAAAGATAAAAAACGTTCAAAATAGTATTATTTTTCCTTCTTTTGAGGAAATTCTGCACTTCAAAAGCAATATTCTTAAAAGAAAAGTTTTATACCAGATGTTTTAATACGAATAGCGAAAAAAATTAGTACACCATTATGTATCGCTTCTTTGGAAACTAAAGAGAAAACCACGATCACTTAAAAAAATGTCTGCCAGCAAACTTCGTTGTTTATTTTTAATAAGCATAAAAATAGTCTACAAAAGCTTTTTGAAAAATTTTGTGTAAAAGTGGTCCGACTTGCAATGCAAAAAAAAGTATAACTTAAAATTCCCCCGTATGAGATGTTGCGTTTTGGACTATTATCGATATCCTATTTTGAGTCGCGGGTGGTCATATTTTTTTAAATTAATGGTTCCCCTTTAAACAAGTATTAAATTTTTTTTCGAGAAATATATCAAATTTAACCTTGAAGAACCATTTAATGCTGTACTATCTGAAGTTGTAAGTCATAAAGGGACTTAATAAGCTCTATTTCAGTAAAAGGAGCAAATTGAACAAAACAAGGAAACTTCGTACTAAACGACAAACCATCAAATTAGTTACGATTCAAATCTAGATCATTGCCGCTAAGGAATTTCCTTAATATATTGCATTAATAAATTTAGCACAAATCAATAAGCAATTAACTTATTCCATTTTTACTATCGTTCCCGTTTTGAACAAGTCAATCCTACATGCTTTGAAGTTTTCTTATTTGTATCATTTTTACTTTTTTTGCAATAAAACACAACGTAACGTGCCTGCATTAATGTTTAGCAATTTTCATGCCATATAAAGTCTAGATGCATTTACAGATACAGTTAATGTAAAATTAAGTATTTCTCCTCAATGTTTAACAGTATTTATTTTTTTTTCAAAACAAAGTCTGTTGGAATATATTTTTCGAAGCACACACATCATTGGTACCGAATGAACGTTCCGAGACCGAATTTTCAAAAGAATTATCACATAGAATTAAGAATGTTCAAACCTTCACAAAACAAAAATTCAAATATTTCTTAGGGCTACATGTTTAAAATGCTATAAAAATAGTTTAGATTTTTTTTAAAGTTACTAGCAAGACATTTTAATAAAACTAAAAATTGTCATTTATTGCATCGGTCATGTGCATTTGTTGAGTAACTTTGCATGCATTGTTCAGTACACTGCATTAATCAAACTTTTCGTAAAATTATTTCTCAAAGAATATTCAAAACTGTCTTAATTACAATTTCTTTGGTTTATTTTGTTAATAATTTACATACTCCCCTATTGTCATGTTAATGTATTTTTCTGCAAGTTTCGCGATTAATGTTTTGCACAAGTAGTTAAAAATACGCTATTTTAATTTTTAAATGTGAAATGTTGGATAACTAGTTAGGTTATAAAACTTTTGTTTGGAATAAAAAGAGTACCTAACCAAAGAAAGAACATAAACTGACACTATGAGTTAGCGCAAAAGTTGTAGAAGTAAACTTTAATTATCTTTTCAGAGTACGGACTACGGAAATTAGAAAGTCCACTTTTATTTTGAGTTATCCTTAGCTGCAATTGTTGTACTAAAAGGAATTAAAGAAACTGTCGGATTTTCCGAAATTTTCATTTTCTTTTCCTGGAGTTTTCTAGTATTTCTTTCTAGCTTATTTTACTTAAAATTGTTCCGAGGAATAAATTACTTACAGAAGTTTCGGTTAAAATAACAAACAAAAAACACATTAGTATAGAGTTTCGGAAGAGGAGAGGGGGTGGGGGATTTTGATTGCGTTTTTGTTTTTATTATTTCATTTTATCTTTTCTTATTTTCTAAAGCCTCTTAATTGTAAGAATTAAGTTGGTAGCCAGATTTTTCTTTTATTTCAATCTGACTTTAAAGATTTTTAATTATGTTTTGTTGAACAAACCTTGCGTGCGGTTATTTACGAGTGTGTGTGATGCACTTGTACAATCAACAAATATAGTACAAATAATAAGCATTGAAGGTCCATCTTATTTTTTTATTAAAAATAGTTATTACAAACTAAAATAATTGCATTTTTTCCGCCACAAATGCACAATAAATGTATCAGTTTCATCTCTCATTAAAAAACATCATAATCGCATAGTGTACCTAAAGTTCTTGCATGTAGTTTTATTAAATGGTCTCATAATAAGTATAGAAAAATTAATTTTTATTGTTAAAAATAGCAGCATATATATGGAAATAATGAAAGCGAAGAAAACAGCACAAAAGAAGCTCAATACGTCGTACTTGAAGAAAAAAAAGTAATTTTAAAATGGTTTTAATTAAAATATCATTATCCATCTTTGCTTCCTTATCGTTCACCATAATTCGTGATTACTTGCAATTAATAATTGAAAATGACTTTTTTTTTGCTGTAATAATGTTGTCATCTCTTTAATGAAGTTCACAAACACTAGCCAACATTTACTGAATATTTTACTTTAAAATATTAATTGCGAGTATGAAAGGTATATTTAACTATGTAAAGGATTTATTTACAATGTGCAATAAAATACTCAGGTAATAAATAAAGAAAAATTGTTTATTCTGTTTTCTCTTGTATTTGCTCTAATAAGGATGAATTAATCTTTCCTATGTTTGTTGCTTGCACCAATGTGTTGCTTTATTAAAAACATTCTTTACAAAAACAAAATTTTTAAAAATAAGAAAGTTTAGTTTTTTCTTTTTTTTATATAATTTCTTTCTTTCTTTCTACTGGGGTTTCGCTAGTAGCTTTATCTTTTGCAAACTAATAAAAAGCAATCTCTTCCTTATATCACGTACCAGTATATACAATGAAAAATGTGAGTAATTATGTAATTTCTTATAATATTCTTAAATTGTCTAGTATATTCGGACAGTAACGAACACGCATAGAAATTGCTCATTTGTTCTGATGATATTGTTACATTAAACGTGAGCCATCAGCAGAACTTAAAAATAATAAATTTCAAAATTCAGTTGAGCTCAAAGAAATTAGTATTAATACTAGATTATTCTCATTAAAAGAACCTATTTTTATGGATTTGAATGCGTTTAAATTTCATGTTTCACACTCAATTGAACACAGCAAGTACTGTTTATTGGGCGCAATCTATGTTTTTGCTGAGTCGTAAATCAATGTCTACTTTTTCAGACACATTTTTCACCATTCTCAGAATAGCTGACGTACGGATATTTGCTACATTGTAACAACAGCTACAATAAGATAAATTAAGTTAGAAAAAGCAGCGTAACATTCCATTTGTAACTTTCTTATGCATTTGTTAAATCCTACGTTTCACTTTGGCTAATTATGATTATCTGATAGATTTAGCTAAATATTCAAAAATAGTTGTTTGTTTTGAGTAAAATATCTAAAGGCATGACTTAGGTATGAAAATCATTTTCGTACGCTATTGTGTCTAGCAAATGGTGTGCCTGAAGCTTTTATTGCATTTTTGTTCGATATAGTTTAAGGTTCCCTTTTATGAGATCATTGTTTATTTTGTTCAATAAACTTTTCTTTCCTAAAGACATGAATTAGAGACTTAATTTTGATTTATGCTTAAGCTTAATAGTAAATTCATTTGTGTATCTATTGAAATACGTAGGGTCACGATGGTATACTGTGAAAAAAATGGAAAATAATAAGATTTTTTGTATAAAAAAATATATATATAACGTTCGCAAAGGCTTTTAAATCATTATTGAATAGAAAAAAAACGAAGAATTTCTTTTTATTACGTAACATTAGCAAAAAAAAATTAGAAAACTCGAAATGTAACAAGGATTTAACTTTACGTGGTATCCAATAAAGGTGACTTTTTCTAAATTATCATCTAGTTTTCTAGTAATCCACAAAATAGTATCGATAAAAAAAATATCAAATATTAAATATTTATATGAAAAAATAATCCTTCAAAAATTAATCATATGCTCTATATTTAACTTAAAAAGATTTTAAAATAAATTGCAACATATGTACACAAACAAAAAACTATGGATAATGAATTAAATAAAGAATGATTAAATATTCTCTTTGCATCATATAGACACAGTAAAAACAATATATAGCTAATTTTTGGAGATGTTTTAATAACCTACGTTTTACATAAATTAATAAGCTTACAAATGCAGATTAACATTTCGAAAGGAAACTTTCCATTTTTGTCCAATGTTTGCACGTTTTTCTGTTTTGTCGGTTTCTAGCTCAATGGCGGTTGTTTAATTTAACCGAAACACTTAGGGAGAGCAATTTCAATTTCAATGCGATAAAAAACGAGTTCAGCCTTTTGTAGTAAGTTGAGTTTTAATTAGAACTGTAGAAAATATTTACAAATAAAAGAATATATAAAAATTATTATATTCAACATCGACGAACCAAAGCAACAATTCGAAAGAATCTGATTTCAACAGCTACTCGAAGTTCGACACGACATCGACGGTTCAAAAAACCACAAATATCTAAAAAGCTACGATGTTAACAACAACGCCCTCTTTTTCGAAACACCGAGCTGCCAACATCTCATCGAAACCTCTTGAGAGCTTGTGACAGCTGTAAACATCCAATATAAAATCTTAATTTCCAATTAACTCACATCATTATATGTTTGTCTTCTGCGGATATTGATGCTTTACATATTATTCTCTTTTCCTCAATCTACGACATCATGCACTCTGCAAAAAATAAATTGTTGTTTATACAGCATAATACTGAAAGCAGAGGTTTCAAAATAAATATTGCAAAAGCTCAGTAATAAACGATAAAACTAGCTAAATTACATCATCTTAGTGTAAAATCAGCATTTTGCAGTTTATTACCATAAAATTTGCTGTATTATACTGTTAAAACAACAGTGTAATACGGGAAGGGTGGACATAGTGACCACTGCGGGCAAAGTGGCCACTTGAAGTTTTCCTCCCTATACAGTTCTGCAGCCCAGCGGCAATAGACTCATTTACTCGCCCGGCAGCCGTTGTTGTTGTGTTATAGTTTGGTGCCGCTTAGACGCAAACTCACGGAGATATCACAAAATTTTCACTTTTTCGATCCTCTGATGTTATATAAGTGCATCACATGTTTAGTTTTAGTTTATTGTAGGACTAGGTAAAGTAAATTTCACATCAATGGTGCAAGACACCATGTTTCTAGCTTTGAATTCATGTGTCTCAACAGTAGATACAACAACGGGTTGTACGTAAAATATTGTTCTTTCGAAAATGGCGGTAGAGGGTAAAGTGGCCACTTCGATCGTTCGATTCGAAACGTCGATTGTTTTTTCTGTGGTGATTGTTACTCGAAATCTAAGGACAACGAAGGCTGGATTGGATGTTCTGGGTGCCTCAAATCTCACGAAGCCTGCACAGGAGCCGAAGAGAAGGACGATGAGTTTATTTGTGATTTGATGTAAATACCAGGGATTTCATAACTTCACATACTTTTAGTAACGCCTATTTTGTTTAAAACCCTAATACAATTGTTTTGAGTTCTGAAACTAAATGCGTTTCATTTTCTCCATACTATCTAAATCTATTTAGGTAGTGTGGCCACTTTGACAGCTTTTGGTAAAGTAAAAATTTTGTACAAATAAAGTTTAAAAATCTAGTTGCTTATATTTTTTAATCAGGCCTAAGTAACCATACTAAATGTTGAAGGGATTTATAAAATGTTTCAATAAAGTTTAGGGGTGGAAAAAAATGGGTGTTCCTTAGGGTGGCCGCTATGCCCATCCTTCCCCTACTTTCATCAGCTACTCCAGTTTAAGTATGTAAAATTCACCGTAATAAACTGTAAAACTAGCAATTTTAGTTTACTACTGTCAAATTGTCAATTTTTCCAGTTTATTACGGTAAAATGACTATAAAATTAGCTCTATTATACTGTAAAAAACATTATTTATTTGCTTACAGTGCAATGAGGAACAAATGTATGGTGTTTTATTGCATGATTTCAAAAATCGTATATGTATATGTTACAAGTTTCTTCAAAAATTGATTGCATTCCCTATTCAAAAACACAAGAGTAGAAAGACAATAAATTCAAACAAAAAAAATACATGTTTTACTACAATTCTGGCGTGTTTGCCAGCTTTAATAGCAAAACATTTTATCGTAAGTAACATCTATTAGAGATTAGCCTGCGAATAGAAAGATTTTGACGCTAGATTTCTTCAGGGTTAGAATGCATATCATACAAAAAGAATTTCACTTGTCATGTTTTTTTCTTCGTTAAACACGACATTCTTTGACATGTGTTGCAATTCCTGGGAAATAACTTATATTCTTCACATAAACGTGTTGCACTTCTTTCGAACTTATACTCAATGCTTTAGGGACACTAAATAAAATGAAACTTTTATGAACAAAATAAGGTATCGTTAAATGGTTACTTTGACTTTGTATGTATTTTAATTAATTCTTCAGACTGCGACGTTGTTTTCACTGTTTCGCTATTTTATATCCTTAACAAGATAAATTGCAACAAAACAGTATTTGAAACATTTGATTACTTTTAGAGCTGCATATTTGTGACTGCTTTTCTTAGTATCCCGACTTTCAAAAGATATCACATAAAAAGCATTTCCAAGTGTCTTGGCTATAAAATAATAAACAAAAACTGTTTGATGATTTAAAGAAATACATAGCTCTAAATGTTTATCTTCTTGGTCTTTCTAGTGTCTTAAGAAGAAGAAGTCAATTTTATAACTGATAAGCGTCTGAAATTAACTCAGACATTAAGAATCAGGGTATATAGAAATTAAGTTCATAACAATCTGCCATTTGAAGCTATTTAGACATGTCGATGAAATTGGGAACTTGGATCGTATGGGCCCCGTTCATGAATTCACTGATAACACAGGTCCGCAAAAAAAAGATGAACAGATGCATGAATGCTTTGACTGATTTTAATGTTTTCGGTGTGCTGAATCCAAATATGAGCTTCATTTTTTTTTCTATCACGTACATATTTTTTTGCAATACGTAAGGGTTTAATTGTCTAAGTCAAAAAATAAAAGTTAAACAGAAATCATGTATTTATTGGTCAAAAAAGCTGCACAATTTTTTTACTTATTACAACACATTTTAAAAAGTAGATCACGTTTAGTGTCTACTCCTTTTCACTGTTAAACCGTTTTTTTTTCTTTATACTGATTGCGTTTTCGTTGGTTGGAATTCTCTATTTCCCGCTTAAGAATCCAACAGTAGCCTGACATCATGTTTACGTCCCATGTTCCGTAGTAACATCTCTCTGTCTTTTGCAGCTTGATGAAATTTTTCACCCTGTTCCTCACTAAAGCCACCAAGGTTTTCGGAAAAATAGTCTACATGAGAATGTATAAAATGGACTTTCAAATTCATAATTGCAGTTCTGAGCTTTGAATGCAACCAGTTTCCTCTTAACGATATTTTTTTGTAGCTAGAGTCTTTGTTACTTCCCAAAAACTTTTGTACACAACATCTTTGAATGAGTTCCAGTCTTCTTTTTCAGTTCCATTCCTTGATTCAAAAAGCAATGGATCAGATAAAAATTTGCGTTTGTCAGATCCTGTAAATATTTCCTCTTTCAATTTAACTTTATTCAATTTCGGAAACTTCGAACAAACATATTTGAAACAGGCTTCATATGTTGTCAAAGACTTGATAAATTGCTTCCTCAGTCCTTATTTAATGTAAAGCGGTGAAAACAACCTTTTTACGACCAACCACAATACTGTCCAACCTGGAAAGCTGCGTCTAGCACCTAACACCTTTGAACGATTTTACTTTAAAAAGGAATGTCAGCTTAATTAAGAAATTGCACCATGGCAGCATTTCTGCTTATTTGGATATTATTTTATTTTCCTGGATCTCATAGGAAAGGGGAATAAATTAGAAATTAAAAAAAAACAACACAAACCAACACTTTTAATAAAAAATCCAACGAAAAAAATTCCCTTCGCATTCCTTATCTCTCTTATCACTAAAACTTGTATTTTAATACTAGCGGTACCCGCACGGCTTTGCCTGTGGCACAAAATTAAAACGTCATTTAGTAATAAATTGATATCACAGAAAGAATACTCAATTTTAGTTATAATTCAACTACAAATCTTTTAAACTCTGATATAAAAACAAGACAATAGAGAAAATAAGAACAATTTTGTTGTTTACAGAAATCAACAGAAATCTTACCATGTAAAGTTTAAAAGAAGAAGGAAGTTTTCTTTACTAGCTTTAAAAACAAAATAATAGATTTTTCGAAATGAAACATTTCAGAAAGAACGTTGCAATACCACAATTTATACGATATTTTAATAATTTACCGAGTTTTAATTCGTCAAAAACTGAAAAAAGAAAAGCAGACGATTATTTTCACAACAGTTAAAATATTTCATTTAGCAAATTTTTATAAGGCTAGGAGTTTGGATTGCTACAAAAACAAATACATTTTGAAAATTATTAAGGGAAAAAAACGAAACAAATAAAGGAAATAAAAACGTAACCATGGTAACAACATGAAAAGTTGATTTCCGTTGATAAAATAATTTATTTCAGCTTTATTTTCAAATTTTATTCTCGAACTTAAGCATTTTAGAATCGTTTGGCTTGCTTTACTCAAGGTAAGACTTGAATTTCCATTATTCTAAAAAAACAATTATTTCAGCTCTTCTAATGTTCGTAGAAACTTCAAACAGGTATCATTTTTAGCAGAAAATTTCAAGCTTTCGAATGACATAAGACTTGAAAATGTGTAAGAAGTATTTCTTCCTAATTTTATCGAATTTGTATGAAAAATGAGTTAAGAATTAGAATAGAAAAAGAACGAAACATAATTTTTGACAAAACGCTTTGAAATGCACACTCCCATGCTAAAAACTAATTTTGTACTTAATTTTATGAAAATCAACCGAACGGTTTTGGTGCTACATGCGTAACAGACAGACAGAAAGAAAGAAAGAAGGAAGGAAGGAAAGAAAGACTAACCCACCATCAGCTTTATTATTAGTGGAGAAAATCCATAATATTCCAAGAACCCAGTGCAACATATTTGAACGTCATCAATGTGGTTCTATAGGTGAGTATAGTAGTCCTGTTTGTACTTTTCACCATCCGACCCCACCCTCGCTCTCTCCTTTTTTCTTTTTTTTTCAGTTTTTATAACTGTGGGTATTCATTGAACATTAAGAAAACCAAATAGGAAAAACTATTTGTAGTAAACTATTTTTGTAAATCTTAAATTAGTATAGTTGTTCTTTCATTATACAGAGGTAAAATGGTACATTACCACACTTAGTACAAAGGTTTGATTAAAATACGTGATGTACGTGATGGCTAAAAACGGAGGTCATTTTCGAATTCAGCACATCGAAAAACATAAAGTACACTCAAAATATCCTATGCAGTTTTTCGGTCGCAGACCTGTGTAATCCTCAGAATGCATATCAGAAATCTTTACTTCTTAAATTTCAAGACAAAAACGAATCATTTTGAAAAAAACCTAATGAAAAACGGATATTTGTGGCCGCCTTAGTAATAAGACACCGGTTATACCTCAGAAAAGTTACCAAAACCAGTCCTTTGTGAAAAGGAGAACGATCTACTCTAAAAGAAACTTAAAAATATGAATGTTTTTCTAATTCTAAAGCTGTCAATTGTTGCTTATGGGAAAATAAAGCAAAAACTTTACAACCTACTTCCCCGTAAAATACACATTATAAGTAGTATTGTTTTAATCCAGTTCTGTGAGATTTTCGCACTCGAGGAATTTAAAATGAGAACCGTACAATAATCTTCATTATGAACAACGTTTGATTTATCGCAAGTGCATTATCTAGTGCAAGCAGGACAAAACTCAAAATGAACTACTTTCTCAATAGATAATCTAAAATATTTACACACAATTTTAAAGTATAGTTTTCGTTCTAGTTTATATTTATCTGAGACTTAACAACTTTTGGATTTTACTATAATTTTGTTCGGATATAATTGGTTTTAAACACATGCACAATTTTGGGCAGTAATTGTGAAACTAGCTAATAATAAAATGATTATATATTGCGGACATTATTTAAATTGTGACGTGAGCTATTAAGAAAAGTGACTATTTGCTTAAAAGTGTTTAATAAAATCATAATGTTTTACTTTGTTACACACACACACACACACACACACACACACACACACACACACACACACACACACACACACACACATATATATATATATATATATATATATATATATATATATATATATTAACTTTTTAAATACATTTTTTGTTTGACAAATATATGATAAAAAACAAGGCTTTGTAAGCTTGGTTATTATTAAAAATGTTATAGTTTTAATAAATTTTTATTACAATAATGAAGCCAGTAACGGACTTAACACTGTCAGAGCAGTCAGTAAGTTATAAATTACTGGAGGATTTTCTCCACACGTGGAAACAAGATCTATCCGGATATTATTTTCGCAAAACTGGCTTTGCAAATGCTACTGTGGAAATAAATGTATGACCTTCCGAAATTGAATTGTTAGAGCTTACAAATTATTTAGCATGCTCGCGCGTTGGAGCTTTTCAGAGGAATCTCGTCTAAGATCGATAGGATTTTTTCTGGGATCATTCCTTTTCTGTAGTTATTTTTCGGAAATGAAATCTCACACGTAATATGGTTAGAAAAAAAGTATATGTATTGAGAGCTTGGTTGTGTTACTACTACTTTTTTTTTTAATATAATCGCATATTCAAATTCAAAACAAATATTGATGTTTCTTACTATTATTTTTTTCTGTGGACTTTTTATGTACGTATAATTTATTTTGCAAGGTTTAATAATAAATATAACATATTATTCTAAGGAAGTTTTAAAATTGAAATATGGCAAATGTTTCAACATTTTTTTTTTACTCTACTAACGAAACAAAATATTTCTGATACAATTTCATTCGTTTTAGGCTAATAAATAGAACAACCATACTAAAATTGGTAGATAAATTGCGATTTAAAGTTACTCAAATGGCTGCACTTGTTCTGAGCGCAATTAACTTCCACGCTTTAACTTTAATTTTAGTACATATACAAGTATCAGCAATAAAACTTAATGTAACTTTATATGATGTTAAACACGTTATTTTTTATCAACAGTGAATACTTATTAGACTAATTAAAGTGAGAACATATCAAAGACTAAACAGTGAGAACAGGACAAAACAATCGTCTTTGTTGTTGTTTTTTTTTGATACTTGAACTCTTACGTTGGTTTAGTAAGAGAAAATTAATTGCATTTGGGAAAGAATCGTTCATACATTTTTAGCAGGATTGAAAAAAAAAAAAATCTGTGTAGAAGATAGAAAGAGAAAAATATAAAAATATATTCGCTCCCTTTTTTTTCTGTGAGGTTGCAATGTCGGTTTCATTTATACGAATGGCAGCTAAAACCTCGGAATCAAATCCAAGGCAGAATAATCGAAAGCAATTACGAAATGTTGGAAACTATTTTTTCCATTGGAAGAGAAATCCATTAGACAGTTTTTTTTATACAAGAAGAGATGGTACATTAATTTCTGCCCTGGTCTCAATTTTTGTAACAAACCTATTTCAAAGAATAACACTTGAACTTTGGATTATTTAGCTGAATTTAGAATTAATTAACTTTATCTAAACAACTTTATTGTCTTAACTTAATATTTTTCTGTGATTTTCTTTCGTTTATAGAATGCGTTGTAGGTTGATACTATGTTTCTCCGATTTACTACGATATCCGTTTAAAGAGTAAAGATAAAAGCAAATGTAACTAAATTAAAGTGCTACCGAAGTATAACTGAAGATTTATTTTCTATGTGCGTGGCGTAATTTATTTTAAATAAAGTATTGCAATGTTACATCAATCTCGACTCTTATTTAAGTCAACTAAAATGTTAACTGGAAATAATCAGTTATAATAAAGTCTTCTATCTTTAAAAAGAAGCACATTAGCAAAAAATAGCGTCTAAATAGATTAGTACAAGGGTACTTTTCAGTCACGGTACTCTTCAGTCTTAAAGCCTTTGGGATCAAACTTTACATTTACTCTAAGGATGTGCAGTATTTTCAACAAATAAGCTGTTTATTTTGTACCAAGTGTAATAATTGTACTTCGTTTATTTTGTTTTTTTTTTTCTATGCAGCAGACAGTGTTTTTGTATTTAAATTTATAGTGTAAAAATGTACCTTGCCATCACCCTCCCCTCCACATACAAAGTTTCTTGATCTTAGCATCCAGCCTCCGCCATTAATTTGAATTTTAAAATCTTGGATTAAAATTGTTTTTTTCGCAAAAACGTATTGCTGAAGGACCTTACTCGCAGAATTTCTTGTTTATACAAATATCTTCTATCGCACTTTACGATAGCAAACACACACACACACACACACACACACACACACACACACACACACACACACACACACACACACACACACACACACACACACACACACACACACACACACACACACACACACACACACACACACACACACACACACACACACACACACACACACACACACACACACACACACACACCACACACACACACACACACACACACACACACACACACACACACACACACACACACACACACACACACACACACACACACACACACACACACACACACACACACACACACACACACACACACACACACACACACACACACACACACACACACACACACACACACACACACACACACACACACACACACACACACACACACACACACACACACACACACACACACACACACACACACACACACACACACACACACACACACACACACACACACACACACACACACACACACACACACACACACACACACACACACACACACACACACACACACACACACACACACACACACACACACACACACACACACACACACACACACACACACACACACACACACACACACACACACACACACACACACACACACACACACACA
The DNA here is from genome assembly GCA_038373865.1 of Uloborus plumipes. NCBI lineage: Eukaryota > Metazoa > Arthropoda > Arachnida > Araneae > Uloboridae > Uloborus > Uloborus plumipes. The sequence continues at coordinate 145,446 of JAXGGA010000343.1, read as the reverse complement.
CACACACACACACACACACACACACACACACACACACACACACACACACACACACACACACACACACACACACACACACACACACACACAACACACACACACACACACACACACACACACACACACACACACACACACACACACACACACACACACACACACACACACACACACACACACACACACACACACACACACACACACACACACACACACACACACACACACACACACACACACACACACACACACACACACACCTTGAATTTAAGATGTAAAATTATATGAATGCTAGAAACTGGATGCTTAAGGCTGTTTGATGGATGTTATTAACTGGAGGAAGTTTTTGTCTAAAGAGGATTGCATCAAGAATACCGGGTGTAAATAACGCCGATTCTGGGGTACATGGAAGAAGAGCCGGATAAGTGCACCACAACCGCAGAGGAGCATTTTCGTGGGCAGGGAGATGATCCTCAAAAGGAATAGAACAGAATTTAACGGTCAAGTGAAAACGATGAGCAATCATGACTTTTTATGTATGTGCCTATCGATAATTATAAACAGTTCTAATTAAAACGCATTTTTCAAACCGTTAGTGGTAAAAATAATTGACCACACTGAGAGTTTTTGAACATTAGTAAGCAAACGAGTGCAAAGGATTGACTGCACTCGTTTATATCGTCGGCACCATGATAAACTAACGAATGTGAAAAATCGTGTTTTTCAAGTTCATTTTTCAAGCTCAAATTTTAGAAATAACTATAATTAAAATGATACTTTCGAACGATAGTTTTACACTTAAAGGTATCTATAAAAGTTTAAAAGTTGAAAATAACCAAACACGTCAGGTGGGAATAAGTTATACGCAGTGTTTTGGCTCTCCTGAAAAGTGCCGATTTTCACATTCGTAAGTTTAGCATGGTGGCGACGATACATTGGTCATTCCAATAAATTTCTTTTATCTAAACTTTTAACTTTAATTTATAGAAAGTCTTTGCTTTTTTTTCTTTAACTTCGAAATATTTGAAAGGCATTTCTTTCCGAAACCAGTATGTTGTGCCCATCACGAATATTGAACTCTTACTGAATAACATATCCAAAATCGGACAACGTTGCATCCTGGAAACACATCTAAAATCATTGTTGTAAATGAAGAATTAGAAAAAAATTCAAAAACCAATATAAAAAAAACAGAACCAACATTATTCATACCGGAACAAGGAAAATCATACCAGAAATTTTAAAGCTTTTATGAAATCTCATTGGAAATTTTGAAACCGTAAAGATGAAAAAAATATTTAGCACTTGCAACTAGCGTAAATTTACCAAAATTGCCCGATATTGACACCAAAATTGCCTGAGCATCTGAACGTTATAGGGTCTATCTCTGGACCACTTTTTTCTTGTTTCTGCCAGTCACCTTTTGAGAGATAACAGACGCCCAAAACCAAAAAAACGGCCGATTGCTTAACCTCCCTTGTAGGAATCGGTGCCAAAATCTAATGGGCACTAATTAATATTACGGTACATATGTGTGTGTGCGTGTGTACCAACTGTGTTGGTACACACGCACGCACATTAACAGCTCCTCTGTGTGTTGTCCCATATAATACAGGAGCTTTTGTACTAGAGCGGTGGCAAAAACCGGTTACGTGCTTGCACCCCCCCCCCTCACATATACACATATTTTGCAAAAATTGTCAAATGGACGCAGCACAACTCAAAACTCTTTATTTTTAATGAATCCAATATTTTCTTCCATATATTAGGAAAAAAAGTAAAAATAATTAGCTGAAAAATGTTGTAAGCAGCAAATGTCTTCCTTTTTTATTTCAATAATGTATTTTAATATACTGTATTTAATTTGTTGCTAAACTTATTTATTGTATTGCAATGATATAATTAGTTCTTCAGAATTGTACATCAATGAAATGTTTTACAAAAAATGACATTATTATTTAAACATCAGACGCAACACGATTTAGTTTTATAACACCATACTACTCTATAGGCCACAACTTATTTTATAATAAACGGAATCAAAAGAAATGTTTAATGTTTATCGCATATACTGCTTAGCATAACCTAGCAAAACACTCAAATTGATTTATTGTCCTTAATTTAATTCCGTATTACCCAGTGTGTAAAAAGTTGGAAGAAAAATTTCTTATCCACAGATCTTGTAGGTGTCAATGTAAGTAACACCTCTCAAAAAACAAGCCTTAATAGAAAGAATCTGAACATATATTTCTTGAAAGCTGTATTAGGTGCCTGACGTAAAGGGATTTGACCTGCCAAAATATTTTTTGCTGCCAGCCCATAGGTTTAAAAGAGCGACGTTTGACATTCCACGGAAAATGTCTTTTCTTACCTCCATAAATACTCGAGAACTCGATCTTTTAAGTTTGATATACAACGTGTTGTTGCTTAAATTTTTAATAAGTTTGTGATTTATTATCGAGTACCTTATAGACGCAAAGGGTTTCCTTTTTATTTTTTTTCCTATATCATATTACTCGCACATGGTTGATATTTCAGTGAATAAAAGTTGGAAAAGCAAAACAGGGATTGAAGTTGAAATGCTAACATATATTGTTATTCAATTTTCGGGAGTATTTTAAACAGTTACAAATAGGGACGTTGACATTTTATAGAAGATAACTGTAAACAATTTTATAAAAAGTAACGCTTTAGTATATTCTCCATAAATTACAACACTACTACTCGATGCCAATAGAGCTTAGTTTTAGACACAAAAACAGGTTTGCCAATAAGCGTTCTTATACTAGTTAGATATATTAATGTATTTAGGATGTAAATAAGATAAAAATGTGTCACTTTTTCAAATGTGAAACGTTTTTATGTATCTGGAACATATTACAGCCACGAATAACTAGTTTGAGTCTTTAAAGAACGTAAGAAAAAACAAAAAACAAAAAAAAAAAATATATATATATATATATATATATATATATATATATATATATATATATATATATATATATATATATATATATATATATATATATATATATACATATATGAACCTATGTTTAATTTTCTTTGACCCAAAACTATTAAGTAAGCCTGTAATGGAAAAACGTGGTACAAATGGAACACATTTGAAGTGTTCTTAAGCAGAAATGAGACGCCGTGCTCATGTGGGCAGCATTATGTTGGCAATATCCTCAAAACGAGGACTAACAATTTAGATGTTAAATTGCGATTCTAAATAATTTAGCACAATAAAAAAGTAGAGAATGAACCTATTCAAGCAGAGATAAGAAATGGACAACCTACTAATAGTGTGTCAATCACAAAAATATCTACCGTGAGAAAAAGTCATTAATTTTAATTCAAAGTTACAGCAGTATTGAACTACATGACGGCGAAAGAGAAAGGTACTCATTAAAATCAGAAAAATGTATGCGTGATAACTAGAGAGAGATAATTATTTGGGTGGTAAGAAAAAATCCTGAAGTCTTCAAGTGTGAAATGCTAAAAAAAAAAAAAAAATACAAACAAGACTTTGAATAACATTTGAACTCATATATATATATATATATATTAGGGTGATTCTGAAATGTATGGAAAAAAATAAACTTTGTATTTTTGTGGGTCTTACCCTCTTATTTTGTGCCACTATATACACTGATTATTTGTACAAAATTTCGACAAAATATATTAATATTTAGAGGTCGCTCAAACGCCTTGAAATTTCGTGAAATCGACAAAAACGTGAACGTAAATGAGATCTATGGAGAAAAGTAGCCTTTGTATTTTTGTTCGTCTTATTTAGGCCTTTATATACACTGAATTATTTGCCCAGAATTTTAGTAAACTATATTTACATTTAGGAGTACTTCAAATTTTGTGATAGTGGCATAAGTGCGAACGTAAATAATAATAATAAAGTTACTTTATTGCTTTTTTATATCTCTGAAGAAAAAAAGCGTGCAATCACAAAATGAACTATATATCTGAAAAACCAATGAAATGCAGAAAAGTATGAAAACTAATCAAATACGGAAAAAATATTAAAAACAAATTTAAATACATTAAATATATAGTAATTCGCTCATGAATTCTTGCAATACTTTTTAAGGTTACTTTTTTACAACTTTGAAACCTTTTCTGTACCACTTGAAGAAGACACTGTCTTTGTTTTTGTCGTTAGTGCTAGTGTTAACAAATGCTTCAATAAAGGCCATGCCACGCTCCGTATTGTCGTTTACAATCCTCAGTTTCTATGGTAGTACAAAGCCTTGTTGATAGCTTTCTTGAAGATTCCAATGCTCAGGATCAAACAGCTGATATATTTTGAGTTTCTTCTTTACATGAATAAGGACGCTGAAAATGTTCCAAATCATTTCTCAGTGCTTGCACAAAAAGGGTTGCTGGGAACCCAGCTCTTAGATATTATTTCCCATTAACGATAAGAATGTGAAAAAAATCACATTCATATGTTACGAATACCATTTCTTTGTCCGGCTGCAAGTTTGAACTGGTTGTGAAATATCCATAACTTGAAGCCATAAAGAATCTTTGACACAGATATAACACGAGGAACCGCTCCTGAGACACGAAAACATACACCAAGAGAAGGTGCTCCGCTCAAGAAAATTGCACTAAGCTCTAGTATCTTCCTTGCACACTTCTTTTGCATGGGTAATCAGAAGTTGACTTTGCGCAACTTCCATTAGTAGTTGCACGTTGCTCTGAGTTGGCTACCAACTCCTCAACCTCATTGTTTCTCACTCCAGGTTTAAAATTAGAATGTTTTATCCTTGACTATGATTGCTGAAACCGCTTAAAAAGCAGTATTGTAGATCCAATGGCAGTGGATGGTTCCACGCAATTGCGTGAACACCGCATTTGACATTGCAATCAAATACCCCAATTCTACCTATTTCTTGGTTTATCGGTTAAAATACCGAGAGACCAAGACTAGAATAGACTTCGGTTGTAATACCACAGAAAACACAATGTCTAAAATATAATGGCGTAAAGCACAATATAAAAGTTGCTTCCCTAGTTTTTTTCCCCAAGTTCAAACATGCTCCAACTTTAGTATCGGCACTGCATATCGTATCGAAACACATATCACGTGGGTTATTCCACGTCAGTTCACCCGGTCATGTAACCCATGTCCTCGGATTTTGATAAAATTTGGTGTATTTAATATTTTTATGGTGGTAAGTAACCATATGAATTCTTTTGCCCATATGTGATCTGGTTTTTGTTTTACAGGTCGTCAAACTTTTCAAAAAATTGCATTTTCTGTCAACCGCTAAGCCTAATCTGCATGTATACGTATCTCTTCAGTAAATTGTGACGGGTGCAGAAATCTTTCAATATTTCCAAAAATTCTCAGACATGTTGCTGAAAGTATGAGGATTTAATAAAAAAATACTTGAAATTTATATAATATAATTTTGTTTGAATAAAATTTGAATAAACTACGACAAGCATTTTTTTCTTGTGCAAAACATGAGTTTACTTAAGTGGCATTTCCCGAAAAGGCGGAGGTCCTATTCAATAATGGAAGCATTCGAAATGAGCCTGAAGGTGTGTTTTATCATTGCCAAGAATAAAATTAGTGGTTTTTTTTCGTTTTCTTGTTGCTGTTGCACAATATACACATTTCAATATCAAAATTTTTGAAAAAAAGTTCTAGTCATTTTCCTAACCTAAATTTCAGTGAAAAGCAAACATACCTTTATTTTTAAGTGTATTTACAGCCCTATTATGCTACTTAAAAATCATCTTAATCCCTTATTAAGCAGAAAGAAAAGTGAGAAATAATTTATGACTCCCAAATTCAGTTGTTAAGTTCAGCAAAATATCAGATGTAGAAAAAAGATGTGCGAAACATGAATTTACTTTAGTAGCTTTTTATGAAGAGGCGGAGGTCATATTCAATAATAGAAGCATTCGAAATAAACCTAAAGGTGTGTTCTATCATTGCAAAAAATAAAATTAGTGGCTTTTTTTCGTTTTCTTGTTGCTATTGCACAATATACACATTTCAGTACCAACATTTTTGAAAAAAGTTCTAGTCATTTTCCTAACTCAATTTTCAATATTTTTTGCGTAAAAGAAGCATTGTGCATGCTTTTGTAGCATAAAAACGTATTATATTTAGTTTTAATGAATTATAATTGTATTGAATGTGCGAAGAAGAGATAGGATAGCACAATCTTTAAAGTAAAAACAATAATTAAAAATTTGAGTTTCTGAATATTATCGGATTGTTTGTCTTTGAAGTGTTTGTGTGATCCTGTTTTTAGCAAATTTAAGGAATATACTGTTTGATATTTTAACGCTCAACCTTCCTTGCATTTGCGCATGTATCAGGTCTCTTCTTATTTTATCAAAATATGGGTCATAGTGATAAGAGGGATAAAGAATGTAAGTGGGTTTTCTATTTTGGTTTGTTTGTTTTTCATTGGATTCGCTTATCAGGAAGGTTGGTTTGCGCTGATAAATAATAATAGGAGATAATTAAAAGCTAGAGCCCCGGACATACATAATTCAATAAAAATAAACTAGAAATTGCAGCATCCAGTTAAGAGCAAATACAGCTTTCGACACTTGCTATTGGAGTTTAAAAGAAAAAAATTGAAAATTTTCAAGTAAGTGACTATGCTGGACTTGAAGCAAGACTATCTTTTACCTAAGAAAGGACTATTATCTTACTATAACCAAGAAATGGTAAGATGTTAGATGAAATAACTACGTCAAACGGTCCGTAACATAAGATTCTGGAAGATGTTACTATTCTCTTCAAAAGGAGATTGAATGTGTACAAAATAAGTATTGCGAATATTTCATGATAACGTGACTTCAACAAGTACTGTCCGACGTCGGAAATGCAAGGAAGGTCGAGCGTTAAAATATCAAACAGTATATTCCTTAAATTTGCTGAAAACAGGATCACACAAACACTTCAAAGACAAACAATCCGATAATATTCGGAAACTCATATTTTTCATTGTTATTTTTTATTCAAAGATTGTGCTATCCTATCTCTTCTTCGCACATTCAATACAATTATAAATCATTAAAAATAAATATAATACGTTTTTATGCTACAAAAGCATGAGCTATGCTTCTTTTACACAAAAAATATTGAAAATTAAGTTAGGAAAATGACTAGAACTTTTTTCAAAAATGTTGGTACTGAAATGTGTATATTGTGCAATAGCAACAAGAAAACGAAAAAAAGCCACTAATTTTATTTTTTGCAATGATAGAACACACCTTTAGGTTTATTTCGAATGCTTCTATTATTGAATATGACCTCCGCCTCTTCATAAAAAGCTACTAAAGTAAATTCATGTTTTGCACATCTTTTTTCTACATCTGATATTTTGCTGAACTTAACAACTGAATTTGGGAGTCATAAATTATTTCTCACTTTTCTTTCTGCTTAATAAGGGATTAAGATGATTTTTAAGTAGCATAATAGGGCTGTAAATACACTTAAAAAAAAAGGTATGTTTGCTTTTCAGTGAAATTTAGGTTAGGAAAATGACTGGAACTTTTTTTCAAAAATTTTGATACTGAAATGTGTATATTGTGCAACAGCAACAAGAAAACGAAAAAAAACCACTAATTTTATTCTTGGCAATGATAGAACATACCTTCAGGCTCATTTCGAATGCTTCCATTATTAAATAGGACCTCCGCCTTTTCGGGAAATGCCACTTAAGTAAACTCATGTTTTGCACAAGAAAAAAATGCTTGTCGTAGTTTATTCAAATTTTATTCAAACAAAATTATATTATATAAATTTCAAGTATTTTTTTATTAAATCTTCATACTTTCAGCAACATATCTGAGAATTTTTGGAAATATTGAAAGATTTCTGCACCTGTCACAATTTACTGAAGAGATACGTATACATGCAGATTAGGCTTAGCGGTTGACAGAAAATGCAATTTTTTGAAAAGTTTGACGACCTGTAAAACAAAAACCAGATCACATATGGGCAAAAGAATTCATATGGTTACTTACCACCATAAAAATATTAAATACACCAAATTTTATCAAAATCCGAGGACATGGGTTACAAAATCCCGTTTTCCTGGGTGATTTGACATGGATTGACCCACGTACGAGCTCAGTAAGTTTCCATTTAACCTAACTGGTTATCGTACAGCAGCATTTGCCGTAGCAATGTTGTTGTTACATGCCCCCGTTGGTCAGCAGAGCTAGACCAGGTCCGTGAAGGATGGGGTAATGATACGGCTTCCGTTTTTAAGAGCACCATTTTAGGTGGAAGACCGATTTTATGCTCAACACACATGCCATAAGGACCCGTTCATAGGGTAGGCATTCATTCATAACTCACTTTCACACACAGAAAGGACAATGACAGGAGAGAGAAAGTACGCCCATGCCCCAGCCGGGACTCGAACCCGGGGCCACCGCATCACGGTCAGACGTCGCTGACCACTAGACGAGGTGGCCGGCGCCGTAGCAATTCCAGTGCCTGACTAACTTACTAGAACCCAGAAGTAAATCATCAATGCTTGTGGTCCTGATGCTAATACTGGTATGAAACCCGCTGATCCTCCTTCATTTTCCCAATATATTTTGCATAAGTGTTTCATTCCAGTGAACTACTATTAAAGGAAGTCATAGATTTAAACGACTTTTGTAAGTTAACGGCCGATTCAGAGCGAATAGTTTGCCTTTACCGCTTTATGGACGCTGTCAAATCCTCCCCATTTTGACCCATACTTTGTACTGTAGCAGCTACTATCAAAGTGGCTTTCTGTCACTTATATTAGGCCCTGTCTAGAGTGGATGCTAGGTGTTTTAGCCGAATAAACTCATACACCTCAAACAACCGAAAAGAAAACAGAAACCACAGCCCGAGCTTGCAGCTGCATTTTCTACCTAAACTCTCGTAAGAGATGATACAGCTTTGGAGCGGGGGGGGGGGTCGTTACAACTCACTTTGAGCTATTATTTTATTGACTAATTACTTATTAGAGTAAACTAACATTTTAAATTATTCCATTTTATATGAAGAATAATATTATTTCGGGTAATGAAGTTATATACTCCAACTCTCGAAATTGCTAATTTTCAACAAAATTCCATCGCGTTGAGCGACCTCTAAATATTATTCAATTGAGCTAAAATTTTACGTACATCACATTCATAAATAGTGTAAAAAAACTGCGGGGTAAGACCAAAGAAATTCAAAAAAAAATTTTTTTGAATCACCCTAATATATATATATATATATATATATATATATATACATATATATATATATATACATATATATATATATATATATATATATATATATATATATATATATATATATATATATGTATATATATATATATATATGTATATATATATGTATATATATATATGTATATATATGTATATATATATATATTAGGGTGGAGCGAAAAAAACAAAGTTTTTATTTTCGAATCGTAATAGTGCGGAAAAGTTGCGATTGGTGAAGAGTTACAAAACAAAACAAAAATTTTTGAAATCGGATAATATCTTCCGTTCCCGCAACGAGCCTGAAATTTTGAAAAAATGAAAATTTTCATGTGTTTTCAGCGATTTTTTAAAATTTTTGTTTTAATGTTTTATTTTAATGCTCTTGGCCGGAAAAGTTACGTTTGGTGAAGCCTTCTGAAATTTTGAAAAATACATTGAAATCTAATAATACCTTCTGATCCAGGAACAAGCCAGAAAAACCAAAAAATTATAAAATTTCAGCTTTTTTTGGGGTGATGAAAAAAAATTAAAAAAAATATGTTCTCATTTTTTTTTTCTTTTTTACCCGGTATCATAGCGTAGAGCCTTTTAAAAAGCACTATATTACTCTTAAACATTATTTTTTTTCTTGATTTTTCAGATATCTTCTAAACATGCAAAATTACCATTTTTTACAACAATGAAACATTTTCAAATAATCAAAAGTTCTAAAATATTTTCCAAAACTTCTGCAATCCAGTACAAAGATCCACTAAATAAAACACCCATTCCTAAAATAAACGCTAATTTTAATCACCAAACTATAAACAATTTTAATACCTAACTAATTATATACAGTTTCTTAATCCCCTTTTGTAGTATGTGCCTTCTATAATTATGTTACCTAACTTAACTGACTACCCACAGAATCTAACATTAATTTAATTAGAAACTAATTTTAAAATTAAAACTTCTTTAAAATTAAACCTAGTTAGGTTAGGTAGTGTATAGAATGAGACTGCAAAATGCAATTAAAAATTCAGAAACTAACATATAATGAGGTAGGTATTAAAATAGTTTATCGTTTAGGGATAAAAAATATTGTTCATCTTATGAGTGAGTGTTTTGTTCAATGGATTTTTGTACTGAAAAAGTTAAACAAATTTAATAATTAGGTATGGGTAAAAAATTTTATGTAAATGTTATCTATTATTTTTTGCTTTTTAGTTGCTTTTAGTTTGCTTTAAGGTTATCTTGGTGCCTACAGTAACACAGTCCCAGGCAAAGTGGGGCAAGGTGTAACAAAAATTAAGGATTGGAAAGAATTTGACAAGGAGAGGGCACTACTGCCCCACACACACCTATTAGCCTTATGCAAAAAATGTTAAAACATGTTATCATGACAATTGAACATTTGAAACACGATTGCAGAGAAACTTGTGCTTAAAAGGTTACTATAAGCATCTCGGTGAGAATTTTGGAACACATTTCATATGAAAGCCATAAATATAAGGAATGTATTAGTGTAGAAGACAAAACAAATTTTAGATTTTGTTGATTTCTAATTTTTCATACACAAAATTATTTTAAAATAAATAATTAAATTTAAGTTTAAAAAACTAAAAAATACCGGATGACTCTTCATCCTGAAGCTCACACCTCTTGCATTGAAAAAGAGGCTCCTTGTAGCCTCGAAACACGTGTCTGCGGTTTACCTGCATATTTGTGCATCTCTAACGTTGGAATAAACTTCACACACTTTTAGAGTTAATCAAACTATAAAACTTTAAACCATTTCAAATTATAAGTTTACATGCACCTTATAATACATCAACATGTAATATAGTTTAGCCTTTAGTACTAATAATAGCATTCAATAACATCAACATGTAATAATATAGTTTAGCCTTTAGTATTAACAATAGTATTAAATATATCACTTTTATATTTTTAAAGAACGTGAATTTTACCTTTTATTCAGAGTTACATACATACTGACAAACCCACATGTGAAACTAGTAAAAGCGTATTAAAAACAAAACCGCCATTAAAAAACAACTGGGAGCTAAACAGAAAAAAATAATACATAATATTTACATACAACTTCATACCTATACCTAATTATTAAATTTGTTTAACTTTTTCAGTACAAAAATCCATTGAACAAAACACTCACTCATAAGAAGAACAATATTTTTTATCCCTAAACGATAAACTATTTTAATACCTACCTCATTATGTTAGTTTCTGAATATTTAATTGCATTTTTCAGTCTCATTCTATACACTACCTAACCTAACTAGGTTTAATTTTAAAGAAATTTTAATTTTAAAATTAGTTTCTAATTAAATTAATGTTAAAGGATTCTGTGGGTAGTCAGTTAATTTAGGTAACATAATTGAATCGTTTATTTCGAAAAGGTAACATCTCTATTTTGATCTCCTCTGTCTCTTTAGAAAATTAAACAGCGCACGGTTATATTTTTGAATGTCATAATCAATGGTTATTTGGTAAATTATTGCAGTAATTGTGTACTTAACTAAAGGCATTTTTTCATTGATTATGACATTCAAAAATATAACCGTGCGCTGTTTAATTTACTAAAGAGACAGAGGAGATCAAAATAGAGATGTTACCTTTTCGAAATAAACGATTCAATTATAGAAGGCACAGACTACAAAAGGGGATTAAGAAACTGTATATAATTAGTTAGGTATTAAAATTGTTTATAGTTTAGTGATTAAAATTAGCGTTTATTTTAGGAGTGGGTGTTTTATTTAGTGGATTTTGTACTGGATTGCAGAAGTTTTGGAAAATATTTTATAACTTTCGATTATTTGAAAATGTTTCATTGTTGTAAAAAATGGTAGTTTTGCATGTTTAGAAGATACCTGAAAAATCAAGAAAAAAATTAATGTTTAAGAGTAATATAGTGCTTTTTAAAAGGCTTTACGCAATGATACCGGGTAAAAAAGAAAAAAAAATGAGAACTTTTTTTTAAAATTTTTTTTCATCACCCCAAAAAAAGCTGAAGTTTTATAATTTTTTGGTTTTTCTGGCTTGCTCCTGGATCAGAAGGTATTATTCGATTTCAATATATTTTTCAAAATTTCAGAAGGCTTCACCAAACGTAACTTTTCTGTCCAAGAGCATTAAAATAAAACATTAAAACAAAAATTTTAAAAAATCGCTAAAAACACATGAAAATTTTCATTTTTTTCAAAATTTCAGGCTAGTTGCGGGAACGGAAGATATTATCCGATTTCAAAAATTTTTGTTTTGTTTTGTAAGTCTTCACCAATCACAACTTTTCCGCACTATTACGATTCGAAAATAAAAACTTTGTTTTTTTCGCTCCACCCTAATATATATATATATATATATATATATATATGTATATATATATATATATGTATATATATATATATATATATATATATATATATATATATATATATATATATATATATATATATATATATATAATATATATATATATATATATATATATATATATATATATATATATATATATATATATAAGCACATTTATTTGTTTTACATTTATCACATTATTTAAGTATACATGTTAGTAATATATGAGAAAATATGAGCTGTATCATATAGAAATCAACTTAGTTTCATTAATAAATGCTAATGCGATCTAAAAATTTTCCAACTATAGTTATATAAAATAGTGTACATTAAAAAAAGAAGATCGGATAGAACTGTGGATAAAAGAAAGTTAAGAGTTCCTAACGCGATCAATTCTAATCTGTAGCTGATCTCCGGAAATGAAGTCCCACACGTGATCTGCTTAAAACAAAACTTTTCTTTTATTTTCTTTTTTTCCTCCTCTTACCTTGAGTTTTTCTTAAGACTATTTTTTTCAAAATAAGAGGAAGCATGTTTGTTTTTTTTTTGGTTTACATCTAATTAAATTCCTTAACGTTATTCGTTAGGATTTCAGAAATTGATCATATAATAAATAGTAAACACAGATTGAGGCGTTTAGAACTAATCTTTTATTCTTAAAATATTGAAAAAAATCGATTTAAACGTGTAATGCAAATGGTATGCAGTTATTTTTAAATCACATAGTTACTATGTTACTTATTTTTTTAATCTTACAATATATTCTGCTTGAACATGTCGCTATTTTAAGCTAAACTGACTCGCATTTGTGGAGACTACATTTCCCTCCCCTAATAGTTTAATTTTCTGGAAAATGTACTTGCGCTTTGAGGAACCTACCATATGTCGCATATCGTATGGATATTAAGTCAAAAATACTGATATCTATGCATAAAAGTAGGACGTAAATGGCACCATGAGAAATTGGTTGTTCATTTTTTTTAAGAATATCACGATCACGATATTTTAATCACGCACATACACTAATTTAAAGCAATTAAGAAACCAATTTTTAGTGACGATTGCATGTAAGTGTTTCGTAGTTAAGAAACAGTTAAACTCGTTCATTAGTGCACGCAAAACACGTTCATTAGTGCACGCAAAGCACGTTCATTAGTGCACACGAAACACGTTCATTTGTCTAATATGATAAAACTGTTTGGGGAAAAAAAAGGTTTATTTTATTCTATTATTTGCACATAAGATATAGTTTCCAACTTGTTCAATAATATTTTCTGATTTGTCTAAATTATTTTTGTTATGGCTAAAATATTAATGTGTACATGTGTTATGGATTTACACAACACGATGAATGACGATGAGCACAATTATGAATTACTATAGAAATATCATCAATAGCTAATTTGTTCAATGTGTAAAATTTTTGCTGTACGACAAGTAAGTCATACTGTACAGAAATTGTAAAAATAGAGAAAGCCTGTGCAAAACATTTCTTTGAAAAGAAAGGCATCAAAGTGTTAACACTTGATCGCGTGTCCTTTTATTTCCATGATTTCATGAATAGCATCTAAATTAAGTATTTCCCTCGTGGTATTTTATATTTTGAAAATAATCACTAATAATAAGAATAAAAAACCTTTCAGCTAACCTAGCTGTTGAATATGATGTTTAAATAATTTTGGCATAAACTATTACCGAGTAATTACGTAACAAAAAGAACACTAGAATGTTTATTCCTTGCAATAAATTCAAAAATTTGTTGCTCCGCTGGGAGTTTTTTAAAGCTTTTGAAATTACGTATTAAATTTGAGGGCGACACTTCTCCTGGAAACCAGCTGTTCAATAAAGCTGTATAAATAAACTTTGCTTAAGTAGCAATATTCTCCCTGAGTAAATTCTTGCAAATATTGAAAATAAAAAAATAATATTCTTGACAAATTATGAAAGGGAAGAAAAATAATTATTTTCCCATATCAGTTTTCTAACATTAATTATATCACTTTCCCAGTGTTTTACGTTTTAAAATATTAAAATAATGCTATTATAATAGTTCAAACTATCTTTCATTTTTTATAATTCCACACTAACTATAAAAACACTGCAATTAAAATACTATCACAATAAAAACAATTTTTAATATTTCGCTTATAATACCTCACCAAATAGAAGCGAATTAAATCAATGATTTTAAAGAATAAATAACTTCTTGAACATTATGAATTATTTGTAAACTAATACAACGTATGATTACATAATCAGTCAAGAGTAGACTGAAAAAAACATTTACGTATCTGTAAATATTCCTAATATTCAGAGTACATACATATTTTTATCATAACTAAGATTAAAAATATTATTATTTTTAATAACACGGTATTTACTTGCATTTACCATTAGTCAACAAAGTTACTGTTCACCATTATTTATTTGAATTTTCTTCCTTTTAAGTTAAAAATTCATAACTAAGTAACATTTTGTTGACTAGAAATATAAAACTCCGAAGTCATGTTAATCGTTATCGCAATTCTAGAGTTTATAAAAAAAAAATATGAAAGAAGTTACGTACTGATCAGAAGCTTTGAAAAGTTTATATCACCACGTGTTTTTTTATACTCTTTTGGGAATTTTTTTTTCCAGTTGCGTTTCGGATTCGATATTATTTGTTTAGTCAAGAACTTCCTCCTGATTTACTGCGAGTGGTCTCTGTGGGATGCTGTTTTATCATTTTGTTGGAATATTTCCGAAATTGTTAAGCTTTTGATATCTTCTGCATAAAATGCTGAATCAATCTGTAATTATTTATTTTTAATTTAGTGTTCTCTTTTTTGCTAGGAAGAGGGGGATAAATCAACGTGCATTTTTATAACATTTTAAATGCATTGTCATGATATAAATAAAATATCGTAATTAATACCTCTGTCTGATTTTCCCACAAACATTACTCGCAAAATGTCTTTCGTTCTGAATATACAGGGTGACAAGAAATAACTTGGACGAAGTTTCAAACTAAATATCTGTAAATACCACTAAATTTTTAACGATATTGTGATAGGAAATCGATTCCAGAAAGCTACTAAATAGGTGAAAGTAAGTTGGTTGGGTTAACCATTATGGTTCGCAAACAATATGCCATACTTGAAATACATAAGCAAGAAACGAAAAAATGTGAAATTGTTCAACAGTCGAAAGTGGCTAAGCACACGGCTTCCTGCACCATTAAAAGGGTAAAAAAACTCGAACACGATGATGACAAATCAGGAAGAAGCGGAAAACCACAGTTAACACATCTAGCGAGCGGAAGGTGGTCAAAATGCGAGTTTAACGAAATCCTAGAATTTTATTGAGAAAGGTTGCTAGGGGGGTGAAAATCAATACGGAAACCACTTGTTTGATGGTAATAGTTGATCTTGATCTTCTCCTTTACAAAATGAAAGAGGCTCAAAAGCTAGCAGCAAAGAACAAAAGCACAAGACTTTAAAAGAGGAGAGAACTGTTAAAGCGGGCCGCAGATGATTCATTGGAAAACATTGGTCTTCACAGATGAAAAACCTCTCGATTGAGTAAGCTCAAAATGGCCATAATGATAGAGTTTGGTCAGCAGAAGTACCTGAAACTTCTTAAATTGTTTTCGGCATCAACGACCCCTATCTGCAATGGGTGGGATATATGCTAGTGGGGAAACACCGCTTGTTTTTGTTGATCAACTGATAAAAAATAATCAGCAAATCTACCGCAAGCCCATTCTGGAAGTCGCTGTCTTTCCTTGGTTGCAGAAGTTCTTTGAAAATCAAAGATTATTCTTCCAACAGGATTTTTCACCTGCATACAAAGCTAAAGACACTCAAGATTGATGCAAGACAGATTTAACGAACTTCAGTGGAGCTCAGGAATGGTCCCCGTATGCCCCAGATTTTAACCCAATGGATTATTCTGTTTCGTTTATCTTGAAACTAAACCTCATAAAACTTTGGCATTGCTACCAAAATCCTTATGGAAGGAAAGGGATAAAATATCAATGAGTGAGTTGTGGCCCGTAGTCAAAAATTTTGCGACATGCTTAAAGTCCTGTATTAGTACTAACGGTAGCCATTACAAAACGTTTAAATATATTAGACAGAATAATGTATTCATACATATTTTGAAGTTTCCTCGCAATATTTTCATTAGCAACAAAGTTATAATGTTTGACGTGTGTCCAAATTATTTCTTGTCACCCTGTATATATATATATATATATATATATATATATATATATATATATATATATATATATATATATATATATATATATATATATATATATATATATATATATATATATATATATATATATATATATATATATATATATTTTTTTTTTTTTTTTAAATGTTAAAATGGATTCATGAGCTGGATATATTGAAAATAGTTAAAAGCTAATCATATTCATAATTTTGAAAAAAAAAAGGATAGATTGATAGATAGATATCCAAAGCAAATACTTATCATATTTATAATAAAAAAGGAAGTTTCATGTTTTTAAATTGTGCATTTCTCTTCCTTATGTAATTTTGTTTTATGTTATTTTTATGGCTTGTAATTTTGAAAGACAATACAGTTTCTGAAAGTTTCTGGTTCATATTTCATTTAAAAGTTTTTAGTTATTCTTCACAGTTAAGAAACTTCATAGTTAAGTCTCAAAGCAAAAAAAATCTTATACATATAACAAAAAAAATAGTTTGAATATAGTTTTATCATTCATCCAAAAGTTTTCTAATGTGAATGAAAACTAATATTTACTGCTACTAGATTGAATTTTATGTGACATTTATTTAGTATTTTGTTTTCAATAAATGTAAAACTAGTAACTGTTTATCGAAGAAAATTTCTGTTAGAAATACTGGATATGACGCATTTCAGCTTTATCCAAGTTTCAATGTATCCAAACATCCCTATAAGTTTCGAAATGTCAGATGTGAGACTTCATTCCTATAAACCCATACAAAAACCAGGTCTTAATATTGTCACAGTGTTTCTCTAGCGTCAACAGCTGCAACGCGAAAGACCATTTCAGAGAAGCATCCGTGCATTTGCAGTCTCCGGTACACAAGTGCACCAAAAATAAATAGAGTTTTCAGGATTCTTATCTTTAAAAATGCAAGAACTGTCAGTTGTTCAATAAA
This sequence comes from Uloborus plumipes, assembly GCA_038373865.1. Taxonomy (NCBI): domain Eukaryota; kingdom Metazoa; phylum Arthropoda; class Arachnida; order Araneae; family Uloboridae; genus Uloborus; species Uloborus plumipes. The sequence continues at coordinate 127,672 of JAXGGA010000343.1, read as the reverse complement.
TAATGCTGAACCCGTTCCTCGACGAAGAAAAAGAAGACGAAAAAAAGAAGTCCTGAAACAAAATGTTGGAGTAAAAGAAAGGGGACTTTGATACGACTAGTTTGTTTTCGTATTTTTTCCAACTTTAAAATGAAAAATTCAGTTTTGTATTAAATAACAAGATGGTTATTTTTTGAGATTAAAAGAATACATTTTAGATGCATTTTCAAAGTAGATTTTGATATTTGTACATAGGCAAAGTAAAGATTCAAAAGTAAAACATGACGTGCAGTTTACGTCAAATTCTTAAAGCGACATGAAGTTAATAGCAAAAAGGCAGAGTAATTGCATTTCTGAAATATTTGAATATTTTTAACTTGTAAATAAAAAGTAAAGGCTAAGAGAATAGATAATAGAGTGAATCGTTTAAAAATTAAAGCGGTCGTTCCTATCAGTAGGCGTTCAATGTGACAAATATCTTATATTATCTCTAAATATTTCAGCGTTTTCATGCAGCATCAGCAAATTACTTCGTATGCACACTGCTAAAATAAATTATTCAAATATTCTATGGTTAGGGCTCATATTAAATGCTGCAAATCCATTTATCTCCTAGTGTCACATCCTCTGACACTATTTGCTCTTTACCCATGGTTTCACTATAGACGATGCTCTCACTTTAGTGCCATACAACCATGTGATGATGAAAATAATGTGACTCCTTTCTACCAAGAGCATTATTTTACATCGCTTTTTGTATTTAGCAATTGGTTCTGTTGTATTGAGTTTATTGGCGCAAGAGCTTTAGTAGGCTATACTGCGTTTTAGCAATTGACAAAATAGAATGAATATAAAACAAACACTCCTTTATTAGAATTATTTTCCACGTAACAACACGATAACGGCGAAAAGTGATCGGTAATACTATAACATGTCGTCCATTGCGCTGTTTTTCCATTTACACGATATCGTACTGTATGCTATAACTTTAATTCAAGAAAAGTAAACGGATGAATGCTTATCGTCATGCACGAAGGAAGCCACATATGCTTTGCGATAAAAGTGGCCCAATAAACGATATCGTCTTGACGGATGGGTGAGGTGTATGTCTTTTTTCAGTTTTATCCATTAGCGCTTTCGTAATGATATTATGTTGTTGTGATAATTCTAATTTAATTAACCGTCAGAGTTGTGTCTAGGGGCGGGGAGTTGTGTGATTTTAGAATTAAGACTTGAAAAAGTATGACCACTATTCCTAGACTGTTGACTATCATTATTAAAATTGTCGATCTTGTAATTATTCTGGTTTAATTTAACTGACAGAAGCCAAACAAAATGTTCACAAGTGTCAATATAAGGGATCACATGTCTCTTTATTCGAAATGTAATGTATGGATTCTATAATTAGGATTAAAAATACCTTATTAATATTAATTTATTTTGAATTACTATCTATAAACAGCAGACCTTTAACGTATTTTACAAATTTGTAAATATTTTTTTTTTCACTTACTAGACTACCAATGTGTCCATATTAGAATTCGGGATTAGTTTCACTAAAGCTTGTAATTAATAAACAAGGAGCATTTTATAACAATATATACAATAATAATCGGGAATATATGTTTAATAAGCTTTCGTATACCCTCCACTTTTCACTATTTAAAGTAATTTTACCATATCTGATAAGAATTTAAACTTACCTGTAATGAAGATCAGCACACCACGAAAGCACAAGTATCCTTTAGAGTGTCAACCACTACACTTTTTGGCACTATTCAAGCTAAATTATCTTTTCAACTTATTTTCTTCATGGACTTCTAGTGAAGTCTCTCAATTAAATTAGTTCCTTTTAAAGATAATAGAAGTGACCATATATATTGAGAGCACTGTCTATATTGGATACAAGTACTTTATACTAGTTGTTTGCCCTAGCAGATGTCTTATTCAGAATGAATGCAGCTTTTATTATGGCTATTATGCCTGATCCAAAAACTGTTGTGATACGAACAAGATTACATACAATAAATCTCGCAATTCACGAACTTAATTTGTTTCACTGGAGAAAAAGGCCTAAGCATTTGGAGTGCTAAACAAAACAAGAAACTGAATAATACATTGCAAATAACCAATATATTTTAGAAACGCGTTTGGAGCACTTTGTTTAAAAAAAAGCGATCCCAATGTGTGAATGTTCACTATGACGTGTACTGAATGCATACCACTGTAAAGAAAGGGTACTGAAGAATCTGCTTTGTTAGAAAGAAGGAATTTGGGACAGCCAGGGGACTGTGTTTTTGGTGCTTAGATAATTTCTAGAAAAAAAAATTAAATTGTTTTCACACCAAATACAATTGGACTACAAAGTATTAATGTTTTAACTGTATTAAGAGCGATAATTACATTAATACACTTTATTATTTTTTAAAATGTTCGGTCCGGACAGCCAATTACGAGTTTACAGAGATCGCCCCTAACTTAAATTCAGGAGATTTTTTTGCATGTTAGTAATTTTTGAAAGTTTTGTACTCTTGGCTGCAAATATTCCAGGAAATTAAGCGTCTTGTGCAAGATTATGTGGCTATATATACCTAAAAGATATCTATTGCTGGAGGTGGGGGGGGGGCTTATTACTTAAAGCGGTTTACTCTGAGATAGGATTGGATTTACTGTACCGACGACAAAAACATGTTTGTCATTCTAATCTGCGTTAAAGGCGTTGTATGATTGGCATGTGAATAATGAGATTTTTAAAAGAGATGTACAGTCTAAACTATATTTAAATACATTGTAGTTAAATTTCTGAGGTTAACAATAACCTGACATTCAGTACCTAATTAACTGATAATTAATTTTATTTGTATATTCATTTCACGAATCTATGAAATTTGAGTCTCGCGATATGCATTTAATACACATGCTTAGTAAAGTACAAAATATATGCTAAAAATTTTATCTGCTGTCTTAGAAAGTTTTCTGGAATCATATTACGCAAATTTGACTATTTAAAGAAAATGTATGTCTATGTCTGTATATACAATATAGTGCACAGATCCAGGCTGAAAATCTTGAAAAACGGAGTCGGGAAACAAAAAGTTAAAAGCCAGTTTCAGCAGATAGTTCTGAGTAATTTTCTTTCTTTTTTTTGTATTATTTAAATTCAGTTTTTCTATTTACAGTGCAACATATTATGAAAAAAATAAATTTGGAAAAAATAATCTTTGATGATTTTATAAGAAAAAAATAACGTCATGAGTTGAAAAAAAAAAACATGTGTTGAAAGTTTTAGTGAAAAACGTGTGACTATTTGATTTTAAAAAACTGGCTACGGTTGCAGTTATCAGAAAAATGCCCAGTAATACATATCTATTTCATAAAAAAAATATTACAGCCCAAAATATGTGCATTGGGCCAAAGAATGGGAGAAGCGTAATTTTTAGGGCTTTTGAATTTGAGAAAGTCCCATTTTAGCTATAATAACGCCATTTTAGGCCATTTTTTATGTTTGTGCAAGTGTGTAGGAATATTTACCCCGGATATTTATTGAAAGTGATTTTTGCTTATATGAGAAACACTTTGACTTTACGGTTGCTTAACAAAATGCTGATTAATTATCTGATTAAGACTCATCCATCAGATATTTAGTCTCAAAGTTAGTCAATTTAACAGAGTTGAGTGCATCTTTTTTCTATCTAAAATTTTTATTTCAGTTTTCAACTACTATTTAAAAAGTGCTCAAGTATGTTTGGAAAAATATTAGGGCTCCACAACTGTTTTTTAAATTATTATCTTAGAAAGGAATCAAAGCATGTGTGACAAAGGTTTTGTGTAAGTGTCAAAACTCTTTCTCGAGCGCTTTAAAAATGGGTTTTAAAAGTGTACGGAATTAAACTTATATTTATTCCAAAAATAGTTTTTAGAGATTGCTCTAAACTTGCTCAAAATATGCTCTAAATGCTGAAAGTAACAGAAAACAAGCTATGATAAGGTTTTTACATGTGTTCTTAAAAAAAAAGTTAAGTGCTTGCGTTCAAAAAAATGCTAAATAGTGTTTTTTTTTTTTTTTTTTTTTTTTTTTTTTGTAGTTTATAGTTAGAAAAAAATGCAATTGAGGAAACATCACTAAGTATGGAAACAACATGAGTCAAGATGAATAAAAAAACAATAAAGTACAAATAGAGGACCAAAAGAACGAGAGACATCTTTAGAAAAGTGTTACACTACTCTGATAAAGAATAGAAGGTACTTATTATTGTAGTCTGATATGTTGCAAAAACCATTTTAAAACCCCACCAAGCAAAACAAAGTAAAAACTTTTTTTTCCCCAACTGTCATAATAAAAATTATAAGTGCTGCAACACTGCAACTTCCGTACAAGTTGAAATGTAGCAGTATCTAGTTTCTAAGGTGTTGAAAAACTTTTTTAATATACATGATTTTCTAAGTTTTAGTATTTGAATCATGAGCAAAATTACATTTGTCCCACTGTGCCCCCTCTCCTCTAATATTTAGATCCTGATTTTTGTAGTAACTAAACTACAATACCAATATATAAAGTAAAATTTTTTATTAAACTGCAGTATAAAAAAGTAGTTACCCGAAAAAACACTTTTTAACTTTTCAAACTATGAATTTCCCTTCTTTTGCTATACCGCGTAATTAAAGATATCAATACGCTATAAAATGTTTGATAAAAATTATTACTAGTCTTGATATTCTACTGAAATTCATTACAATGCCATTAAACATTTTTTTTTAACTCCTGCAGATTTTTATGACTAAGTAACTTCTCTAACATCGTTAATTAAAATGTCTGGCAAGAATAATCTCTTCACAACGATAATAAATGTAACACAGACAGATATTTTAAAAAATCTTACAGTTACAACGATATTCAGCTTAATCAATGGCATCCGATTTTCGCCTAATAAGCTCAATATAAGCCGACTCTTCACTTACGAAACCTAATTTATTTACTGAAGGAGTCGACGTCTGCTGACTTCTTGAACAATTTCTCTCTGGGTTGTCAATTTGTCATTTCTGATTTATTAATAAAGAAAGAAGAGTGAGTGTCTTCAAAGCGTAAATTAACATTCAATTCGCTATCATGTTATATAGTTTTTATAGAAATCTTGATTTTTGCTTCACAGTACTATGTATTAATGTAAAACTGCTTTATACTCGAGGTGTTTAGTAATTTTAACTTCACGTAGTGTTTGCAGTCTTATTGATTGTTTTGTGGGGAAAAATAATATTATTGCAAGCAAATAGTGATTATGCACTACATGTCACTTGTTGGTTTTATGTACTTAATTTAAATAACATTGATAGTCTTGTAACTAAATACTTCAGGAAAGTTTTGTTATTAGTAATATGCATTACAAAAGGGTTTTTTGTGAGCGTAACTGCAGAAAGCAATACGATGTAGAGATGCATTTATTCTCCGGTCTTTTAGTAGAAGTTTTTGATAAATGCAAAAATTCATGCTCTTTTAGTATATTTTTGTAATCTAGAACAAATAACTATTTAAATGTTAAATACAAGGGTTGGATCTGAAATACGTGACTAATTTCAGATTTTCTCTATGTTTCTGTATTTTTGCTTAAAACACTAATACACAGAAGATGAATGAAGAATTAAAATGACCTCACAAACTATATCAGGGAGTAAATGTAACAACAAATTAGAGTGAAGTTGTGCCATGTTATTCATATTAACTATAATGTAGCGGTATTAAATGTAAACAACCATACACATACACATGGGAAATATTGACAGAAAAATTTAAATAAAACGCTTTAAAAATGCGTTTGAAGGCTTTTTTGCAGGGCTAAAAATGTTGCACTTAAAACGTTACTTGATAAAACATTTTCTTAATCTCCCTCTTGCAGCATTAATATTTATATTTTGTGCATATATAAGTGAAATTTCGCGGAAGTTAAGCACGTTTCCTTCTGTAAAAGTAATATTTATGAAGTAACGTTGTAGTTGTAGATATCAAACATGTTACAATTTGGCATTAAAAACGCCAGCACATATGCAAAATCATTTTTTTTCGATACAATTGTTGCTTTTTATGGACCTGGAGGCGTTTATCAGTATATTCTTTGTTATGGCTTTGCTTATGCTTTAAAACTGGCAAAATTAAACTATCTCAAATTGCCAGAAACAGTTTGGAGAAAAAAGAGCTTAGAAAATTCGAATTTTTTCTTTGTGTAACTGCGTGTGTTCTTCTATGTGTGATGTAGAAGACATTTAGAACTAGTGAAATTACTTTAACTTCACCTATTAAACATAAAAAATAAAATTTTAATTTCTTCAGTACATATTTGAAGAATAAATGTTGTGCGTTCTTCAGTCGATTGCGGCTAAAATGGAACAAACTTAACCTTTATAAAATAGTCGCATTATTTACTACTGTCAAATTTAGGATGTTCTAAGGAGGATCAATTCCTCACTTAAAACATTTGCATTAGTTTTTTACTACTGTCAAATTTAGGATGTTCAAATGAGGATCAATTCCTTACTTAAAGTGTTAAGATGAAACTCAACTTCAGCTTTTGGGAAATCACATTTGCCTTTTTCTGCTCGTGAAGGAAATACTTGTAAGATTTTCGAAGTCAATTCTATTCGAACGTAAGAAACATCGGCGAAGAAGATTTTTCCCAAGATTTCTAGGAATCCTGTACTCATTCAAAATCCTCGGTATTCACAAACCGTGAAAAGCATTCAGTTGTCAGGAACTTTATCTCTTTGAAAGATGCCAGTGCTGCCACTTGTTCAATAAATAATCTTGAACTCTTTCACTGAAAGCCAGAATAAAAAGATAAATATGGGAACGAAATGTGCGAGGAGCGGAAAGTTGTGGAAGCAAAAGACCATCCTGTTGTAACAAAGTTTATGTGAATAAAATTTTATTGATAGGGCTGTATGTTGTCAAGCAGTAAAAATAAATAGCAAATATATGTTATCAATATTTCAAATTCCACTATCTATCGCTAAGTTAATGTGCTTAAAACAACTGATTTTTTTAAAATATTGTATATTATTGTTATGGCTTTTTAGTGGCACGTTGTTGTAGGGGTTTCTGTTATTTAGATCATCAATATAGCCGCAGCTGATACTAAAGACTGACAGTTAGTAGCTGTGCAAGCATTTTAATGAATCACTTAACCATCAGACATGTAAGGGTCTCTAAACAGTCCCATTCTATCCCAAAAAATCATATGTAACTAGCAATATCTGAAGTGCGTCGATAATTAAAAATGGTGCGAAGAGCACTTTTTATTAGAAAATGTTTAAAACATCATTGACTGATATACTAATAGTATTAGTCTCTGATCCACACTATTAAAAATAATTTTTGATATTTTACGGTAAAATCTACTGGCATCCATGTGTTGCCAGTTTTTTTTTACCGTAAGATCCGATTTTTCTGTAGTTTTACCGTTGGAAATAACGAGACTTAAAAAACGCGAGATGCGAGCTGCAGGGATTGAACCCAGGGTAAGTTTCGCATACCAGTTTGCTATTCACCATACTTAATAGTACAACTTAAGTGATCAGAAATAGGGGGGGGGGTTAGGTGCATCCAACGGTAAATCACGTGGTGCGGAAATTGGCGCTGGAATTGCTTGTTCTTCTCGATACAATTTACTATACTGTATACGCTACATTATTCAATAATATACAGGGTGTTCACTCCAATCGTGGACCAATAGCTAATTTCTAAACCGTTAGAGATAAGCATATAGTTTATTTAGGAAAAAATCTCTAAATTATGAAAGGAATTTTGGGTCTATTCAATGTTTTTCAAAAAATCAAATTTTGAAAGAGTTACGAAATTTAAATTTTTATACAGCCCCCCAGTCCTATTAATCATATTTAGTAAAACATTCTTGACACTGTAACGTTTAAAACTAAAAAAAATCACTCTTCCACCACAAAAATTGACCGAGTTATGACGTTTTGAAAAATCAAGATTTTGCATTGTTTCATGACGTCATTGAGAGCTCACTTAAGGGACCGTATGCGAAATCCTTCAAAATCTTGATTTTTCAAAACGTCATAACTCGGTCAATTTTTGTGGTGGAAGAGTGATTTTTTTTTAGTTTTAAACGTTACAGTGTCAAGAATGTTTTACTAAATATGATTGATAGGACTGGGGGGCTGTATAAAAATTTAAATTTCGTAACTCTTTCAAAATTTGATTTTTTGAAAAACTTTGAATAGACCCAAAATTCCTTTCATAATTTGGAGATTTTTTCTTAAATAAACTATATGCTTATCTCTAACGGTTTAGAAATTAGCTATTGGTCCACGATTGGAGTGGACACCCTGTATAACAAAATTTCCTGATGTTGTAACAGTGCAGATTTCACCTTTCTTTGCTTTACATGCGGAAACTGGATTCAAAATTTTCACAAATGCTATTTACTTATTGCTCTATTAATGCCATCTGGCAAAATGTATGTTAAAAGTTATTTAACCCGTAAAGTCTGCTTTCTATAGCTCTTATCTTGACAAATGTTAGTTAGTTAAAAAGTTTCACACGTATGAAGAGTGATGTTTATAGAATGGTCAGATAAAATATGTAATATTGATATTTTGGCTCTGTTGAGACTGCTATCACATGCTAATAACAAGAACTAAGTATGAAATAATCGCACAATACTGGGAGGTGATAGATGACAGCAAGTTGCTGTTGTATAAATCACTATATATCGAAGCGTGATTTTGAGTAAGGAGTTATGTTTGTTTTTGTGGAGATATTTTGGAACTTCTCATCCTGCAACTGTATTGGACTTAAATATTACTTTAAATCATAACATACACCAAGATGGTCACACTTTGTTTTTACTGGGGTCATTTTTTAGCTGACAAGGTTTTGTCAAGCAGTTTAAGGGATAACTGTCCCAGATGACGCGCCGGATATTACGAAGTACTGGGTTTATTCTGTAATAATTAATATGTCGCGTATCCCTGGTGTTTTTTGAGTCCTGGTGTGATTGTCTCTGTTTTGTCTAAGTCATCAAATGTTAATTAATTCAAATTGTATTAAAATATAATAATATTTATAAGTAGTAGGTAGTAATAAGAAATATTTTATCAATATCAACATTAATTGGGTTACCGCAAAATAACTGAGCGGCATTAAATTTATGTTTTGATGTTTTCATATCATGCTTGTTTTTCTTCGTTGGTAAAAAATGATAACATTTTGCAAAGGTATTTTTTCTAGTAGCTAAGTAAGTGAACAGTAAATCAACAAATAAAAAAATTAAATTAACTTTAAAATTATAAATCTTTATTTTAAGCAGAATATATGAAGCTTGCAATCGCTGTGCGTTTTACTGTATGGGTTTATCTCACATATGATTATCATGCAACTGTGTAATTATTTATGTCAGAAATAAAACAGCCTGCAATTGTTTCGTTCATTGCGAAAAGTAAAGTGCTTTGATTTTTTTTTTACTCAATCAATAAACCTCATTAATTCGTGAATGATTACGGACAAGTATTTATCAATTTTTATTACGAAATTATGGATCATTTTAATAAAATACAAGACTGTTTAATAGCTCGTATATGACTTTACAGGAAAATAAATCCGCGAATAAATCATTCAAATTGCGTAATTTATTTAAGTGGTCTTTAGCTCTATTTACAGGAAGGAAAAGTTGTTTTTTTAGTGAATGTTGAATTTTAGCCCACCCGACTTTTGACTTTATTTCATCAAAATATCGAATTTCCAGTTTATTTATTTGTATTTTTTTCCGAGATCCCTTTAGGAGAATCAGTAATACTTTGAAAACGAAGTTGTGCATATATTTCTTATATTGAAATCTACTCATTTATTTTTCTGCGCCAGCTTCATTTTTAAGGTTAGATTTTTTATCTAATATTATAGTAAGAGCGCACAAGTTAAATTAACAGTGTTTAAAGCTCGATTTAATTTACTTGAGCAAAACGTTGAACGTTAGTTTGTAATTGGTGGAAAATGATGTACTTTGGTTTTTAGTAAGTGGTTGTTGTTTAATGACACGTTTTTTTTTTTCATAGCGATATGCATATAAAATAGATTTTTAATTGCATATTGCGTTTTAGTTTTTACTCGAGTCCTTTTTACTATGTTTGTATGCTTGTAAAGTACGATTAAAAAAATAAATGAAATAAAGAAATAAAATAAAATAAAAAGAAGCAATGTTGCGATTAGCACCTTAAGGAAGTGATATTTAAGAACTCAATCTCTTTTTCCTTGTTTCGCTTTCCCTTTTCTTCAAGTTGCGGCAATTACAAACTACAAAATTATCATTAATACCATGCCTTTAAATTTCCCCATTCTTCAAGTCTATGACTCAACATTTAAAACAAAATTTTTTTTTCTGAAATTATGGGGTGCCAAACTGAATTATTTTTTAAATCACTGAAACAGAAGACTGTGATCAAAAAACGTTCTTTTCTGTGTCTTAACTTACATCTGCCGTATATTCTTTCATTATTTAACCCCACAATCATATTTTATGATCAGTGAAAAACTTCCACAAAAATTGATGTTCAAGTATAGGTAGATTACAGTTACATTTTGTTTTTTAGAAGTTGACTAAGCTACATTTTCAAACACGTTTCCTTAAACTGTCTTCAAAATAAATATATTTTTTTAATTAATACTTCTGGGCAGAACAAGAAAGGAGTAATTTTATTCCTCGTTCATGAAAACACTGTTAAGAATTCAAGAGGCAAGTGGATAAAGGTGATATGCGACAATTTTGAAAAAAAAAAACATACTTTTTACCATGGATGAAGATGAAAAGGTAATAAATATTTTTTTGAAAGCTTTTTCTAGAAATTTAAAAAATTGTCACTTTTCACCTTTATTCACTTGCCCCCTCAATTGTGTTTTTGAGTTAACACAATTGAACACACACTAATTTGAATTTGTGTAAATCGGCGAAATTCAAATGTCACATTTCACCTTCACCCTCTTGCCCCTTCAATTATAACAAGTTGCTATTCATTAGAATAGAAGTCTTGCCAATTGAAATAAATAGGAAATGAAATGAAACGTAGAAAAAAAATATTTTCTGACTATGGAAAACTAACTTGTCGGTTCCAGTAAAACAGAAAGAGATAAATCCCCATCTAAAAAACTTTCAACAGCGCGACTCTTAAGGAAACACTTTTGTAAACAAAAACTCTTATAATTCTTAGAAGAATTCTGAGTAGCACAAGACGACCAGATGACATTGCTGTTGTCACCGTGCTTTCACGAAACGTCTTAAAAGGAGATAAATAGCACTTCAGCAGCTACATGCATCACAAAGGTGCTCATCTAGTACTTAAAGAAGGATAATAAACACAATTAAATGCTAAGCTTGGAGGAGAAAAATGGGAATTTGTTTTGTAACAGAAACGCTTCGGGATATTTTACGAACACTAAATAAACTCATTTTTACAGAAAACATTTTGAAATAATGCAAGTCATGCTGCTGTCGAATCATCCAAATTAAAGTATAAACTTTATATAGTAACCCTTAGTTATATCACTAATTGTTATATCGGTTATTTGAATATATAGCAAGATTTTTTTTATCTCCCGAAAAGTTAAAGATAATATCATACACATTCTTTTAAGGAACATTCCGTCTTTCCTTTTTTACAATTTATAAAACATGGCTAGTTTCATATTCCATGCTGATGAGTGCATAATAAGCAGGAAACTGCAGTCCATGGATCGAAATAGACGAGTTGGCGGTGTATTGCATATTATAGTGTTAATTTGAATTTATCACAGTTGAGTCATTTGTTTGATTTTTTAGTTCATCAAACAGCAACATACAAGAGTAAAATGGGACTACGTGTAAAAAAATTACAAATAAAAGCATTTAAAATGAGTTTTTTTACCCGTTGTGTACCATTTTACTCATTTCACAGTACAAAGTTTCAGATTGCTTTTTTACAACAATATAAATATTTTCCGTTTATTTTTCATATTAAAAAAATGCCAGTAGGATAATTTTCTTTTGTCTCTTTTATTTAAAAAGCTGTCCTAATATAACAATAAATTTAGATTTTTGAAGATGCACTTAACAATCACTTGAGTGCTACATTATACAGGGTTGTCCAAATTAAACTTCCCCAACTCAGAGACCTGTGCAAGATGCTGTATGGGTCATAATGTGATGAAATTTTGGAAACAGACACTTCAGACCATGCGCTCAAGATTTATTAAAGAAAAAAATAGTACAAAAAATTGCCGATAGGTGGCGCTGCAGATTAACAAGACATTCTACAGATACTCTATATGTGTGTGCCGTATTTCTCCACAATTCTTTCCATTCGTAAAGTAGTGTGTTCTACAGCTGAACGCAATAAGTCCTTACTAATTCTACGAACATGACCATTAATTGCGTCTTTAAGATGTGCCAAAGTTGTGGGGTGTTATTTTTTTTTTTTGAAAAGGGGGTGACTTCAAGAGGCTACGAAACTTGTTCTGTTTCAAGAAGACGGTATCAAGACCCCCTCTCCCCCCCCCCCATGTTGACAACAGTTATAATTCCTGAACTTCAACAACGTGGCCGTCTCCAGTACACGATATTTAAGCAGGATGGTGCACCTCCCATATTCTACGTGGCGTTCAACAGATGTGACGGGCAACTTTAACCGGATGCACGTGTGATCAGCCCCCCCAGACCCCCAGACTTTCTGGGGATTCTTCAAGGATCGGGTCTATGGAGAACACCCCACAACCTTGGCACATCTTAAAGACGCAATTAATAGTCATGTTCGTGGAATTAGTGTAGACTTATTCCGTTCAGCTGTAGAACAAACTGCTTTACGAATGGAAAGAGTAGTGGAGAACCACGGCACACATATGGAACATCTGTAGAATGTCTTGTTAATCTGCAGCTCCACCTATCGTCAACTTTAGTACTATTTTTTTTTCGTTAATAAATCTTGAACGCATGGTCTGAAGTGTCTGTTTTCAAAATTTCATTACATTATGACTCATACAACGTCTTGCACAGGCCTATGAGTTGGGGAAGTTTAATTTGGACAACCCTGTATATATATATATATATATATATATAGGTCCAAAGTTTTAAACATAAAGTAAGCAGAGATCAGCGTGATATAATTAGATTTTCTTATTGTGGTTTACAACCAGCGCTTTGTGTTTAAACTTAAAAAGATTTAGCTCATAATAAACCCCCTTTATATAAAATTTTATGAGTAGAGTTTTTTTTTTTCTTTTTGCTTTGTAATTATGACTGAGCACTACTTCTAATACATGCACACCTTCAATGTGTCTTTAATGTAAATAGTATTCAAATAAGATTGTTTTAATTTTTTTAAGATATTGTTATAATATTTAGGTAATGAAATGTAATATCACAGTATTTTATAACTTGCAGTTGTGTTTATTTTTTCCAAAAGGTATTTTGCATCTCAAAACTAGACATATTCGCTTACTTTAGGTTGGAAAATTTAGACCTCAGCCCTCCCCCCCCCCCAAAAAAAAAAGAAAACATAAAATGTTTCAATCAAAAGTGTAGAGTGATTTTAGAATATTTTATGAGCCCAAAGAATGCAAATATATTTATTTCATGTAGTCTACGTTCTTTTTTTTTTAAATTTGGTAATGAAATCTTGTTTAATATACATTTTTCGAAAAGAAAAAAAAACAATAGCAAGTCGCACGAGCTTCTTTCTTCCGTCACAAATAATAAAAATATGTCATAGTAGGAAATATCTAGCTAGAAATCTACAGAAGCAACTACCTTGTTGCAGGCATAAAGACAAAGAATTAAATTGCATATATGGGTTCATAAACTGGAGAAAAAATAGAAGTTGCGAACCTTCGTTTTAAAATTGATAAAAACCATCTAAAATTAAGAAGCGAGGTACTTGCAATTGATTGCGGGCGGCAATATTTATTCACACGAAATTAATCTAATGCATCTTGGTTTTGCACACAGAGACTTGAGTAATGAGTGGGTATTCATGCCTTTTATTTCAAAAATATATGATCAGGTCAAATAGTTCCATGTATTTTAAGCATGCTGAGATAAGGATTCCTTAGCTTTATGACTTAAATGGCAGAAGCTTTATTTACTATCTCTAATTATACTTCCATAGCTCTCTTTTACTTGCATCATTCTTATTGGACAATTTTGTTGTTTATAATAGGGATGCACCGATTAATCGGCAGTACCGATTAATCGGCCGTAATCGGCCACTTTGCCGATGATTAATAATCGGCGAAATCGGGCCGATTAATCGGCAGAAAAATATTTTTCAGATACTATCCTTTAAAGTATACTTTCACTTGGAAACTATGATGAATAATTTTATTAACAGTAATAATAATCCTCACAGTTGATATAAAGTTCTTTTAAAATTAATTCTCCTACCTTGAATAAATATGCATAGACAATGATGCAACATTTTTCATATGGCGATAGTTTTCTCCTTAGCACAGTGATTTCAGATAACCTCTAATTTTCAAAGAATGAAAGTATTGAATTAAATTGCTACTAATTACTAAAATATATGAATTAAAAGTACTCCTAAATTGGAGTGTTCACCACACACTCCCCCTCCCCTCCTTTTTTATAAATTTTTATTTCCAATTAACCTAACTAACAACGTGTTAATAATATTATTGACACTAATATGAAAATTGGTTCTAAGAAATTTGATAAATTATTGAAATTATTTTGTGAAAACTAGGAAAATTGAAAAAAAAAAATCTTCTCCCAGAAATAAATTACTTACTATTTCTAAACTTGGAATTGGATCAGAGATAAGAAAAAAACAGTGATGGTGAAATTGGTATTAGAAAAACAATTATCCTTATCATTAATCGGCTCAGCCGATTAATCGGTAATCGGTAATCGGCCAATTTGCTTATCGGTGCATCCCTAGTTTATAATAAATTAGTAACATAAAAAATATTCTAAGTAATTGTTATTTTGTATGTATCCACATGTTCAAATACAGAGCAAATGATCTTCGGTCTCCAGACTGCCATTTTATGTCTTTAAATTGGAATGCTCGATTAACTGAATGTGGTTTGGTCCCGATCACTTCTATTTATCGAGGTTTTACTGTACTATCAGTTCTATACATGTGCGTCCTTTACTATGGTGTTCTGATGGATTCATGTTTATCATGGACCCGGGCAGAATTCGAATCAGGACGGAAAGTTATCATGGATTTCTGCGGCTTCTCCTTAACTTCACATTGTAAAAAAAATACTCGACGTTACTATTATTCATGGGTATAACGTAACTCAACTTCTGGAGTAAGCTATTTCGATTTTATTCAGACTCTGCTTAATGGATAAAAATTTCACGTAGACTTTGTAAAGTTCCACTAAGCGTTAAAATTCAAGGAGCGTTGAAATTCAAAGTGCGTGCGTGAAGACAAACATCGGTGCAGAGCTCTTAAAGTCTTATGAACGTAACCACGATGTGCCTTAACCGGCTCAGCGGCAAAACGCACTTGATTTGAGAGCTCTATGTACGCAGTAAGTTCCAGGTTCGATTCTTTCGCGTGTAATTAAAATAACTAACGAATTTGTGTAAATTTGATCGGTGGTGAGAAAACATGAACCTGACGAACATTAAATAAACGATCATGGAAAATAATCTCAAAACCAGATGAATGCTTTTTCTGTCTTCTTTCTTTTAACCGAGAATTCTGGTCCAACCTAACACACAGAATTTTTTAAAAGTTATTCTATGGTTACATAACCATGGTGTAACTTTCCACAAGTTCTGTGTTACTTTACGCCAGCTATATCGGTTAAGTTACTCGATAGCAGTAGAGGCATCTTTTGTTTATCTTTCTGTTTTATTCATATTTTTCCCAAAATCCAGTGTTTGAAATTTCCACCCTTTAGGCACCTGTTGAGATTTCCCACAGAGATAAATGGATACTTCTCTTTTATGTTTTTAACTACCGGGTCATTCCATTTTAAATCAACAAATTTTCAAAAAAGTTGTTGCATCACCATTTTTGATTTTGATAAAAATTTGCATGTGTATTCCTTTTATTTCCCAGAGCTCAAAATAGTGTTCATTTTATTTTTTAAAAATTTACCCTTTGATATGTAGGCCCTTTTTGTTGTTGGCAACAGAAAAAATCGGGCGTTTTAATGCTTTGTCTTATGAACTATAACTTTTTTTCTATCAAAGATTTTGAGCTCAACTATAGCTCATTGGAAAGCTAAGAAAAAGATCTTTTTATATATGCTATCAATAAATTTCAGATTAAAAAAAAATATTTATTTTTTCAAGGTCAAAGTCCACGACGAAAATGACATTTTTTACTACTTTCGAACATTAAAAAACCCATGAAGGGTTCAAAGTAACAAGCCGATTTTTTCATCATATATTCATAGTCATGGTTACTTACTGTTTAAAAAAAATTGACTTGTTATTCCACCCCCTTTATGAGATATGCTCCCCCAAAGTTGTAATTTTTTTAAAAAATCCAATTTTCAACGCTAAAAAAATGCATGTGGGGGGCAAGATAAAATTTTTTTTACATGTGGTATTTTAAGTACTGTTTACCAGCTTTCTAATAAAACAAAAGTTGTTTTGTTATTCAAAGGCGTTTGGCAGATATAAAGGACTGAACTTTCAAAAAATTGCACAAAAACAACACGATTATTTTCATTTTTTTAAATCTTTTTTTTTATTTAAATATAATTATATACCTTATTCTTTGCCTTAAATGCTAAAAAAAGACTAAGAAGAGCAATGAAGAAACATATTTAAAGTTTAATAAGATAATTTAATATTTTTAACACCTGGGAATATAGAATACCACTAAACTTGTCTGATTTTTAAACATCTGATTGCTACCTACAACAGGACTGAGCATTTCTCAACTTGTCCAGGTTTGTTCCTACCATGTGGTAATCCTTGTTCTGACTTGCTCTCACATGTGTATCTTAGTTGTCTTTCACATTCTGAAAGAAGTAGGTTGTTGGTTGTTGAGCTAGTGTTTCTGCTGTAAAATCTTGTGAAGCTGATGTGATTTCTCTTCATTTCAAGTTCATTCATATTCACAGAATGTTTTGTTAAAGGTAAAAGAAGAAATTCTTTAGAATCCTTAAATATAAATTTAAATTTGTCTTTCTGCATGTAAACTGTGAATAAGTTATGGATAACCCTAAATGCTCCATAGGAGTTTTTGAGAATGATGATTGTAATATTTTAAGTTACCGTAGGCAGTCTACTGTAAATAGTATTTCCGAGTACAGTGATGATGATAAAACTTTACTGCACCTGAGTACTGGGTGTAAAACTATTGAAACTGTTTGTACGTACCATGCAAAAAAAATTTCTTGCCAAGTTTTGCCACCTTTATGGAACTTCTTGCTGGTAGGTACAAACAGTTTCAATAGTTTTACACCTAGTTCTCAGGTGCAGTAAAGTTTTATCATCATCACTGTGCTCAGAAATACTATTTACAGTAGACTGCCTACTGTAACTTAAAATATTACAATTATAATTCTCAAAAACTCCTATGGAGCATTTAGGGTTATCCATAACTTATTCACAGTTTACATGCAGAAAGACAAATTTAAATTTATATTTAAGGATTTTAAAGAATTTCTTCTTTTACCTTTAACAAAACATTCTGTGAATATGAATGAACTTGAAATGAAGAGAAATCACATCAGCTTCACAAGATTTTACAGCAGAAACACTAGCTCAACAACCTACTTCTTTCAGAATTTGAAAGACAACTAAGATACTCATGTGAGAGCAAGTCAGAACAAAGATTACCACATGGTAGGAACAAACCTGGACAAGTTGAGAAATGCTCAGTCCTGTTGTAGGTAGCAATCAGATGTTTAAAAATCAGACAAGTTTAGTGGTATTCTATATTCCCAGGTGTTAAAAATATTAAATTATCTCTTTAAACTTTAAATATGTTTCTTCATTGCTCTTCTTAGTCTTTTTTTAGCATTTATGGCAAAGAATAAGGTATATAATTACATTTAAATAAAAAAAAAGATTTAAAAAAAATGAAAATAATCGTGTTGTTTTTGTGCAATTTTTTGAAAGTTCAGTCCCTTATATCTGCCAAACGCCTTTGAATAACAAAGCAACTTTTGTTTTATTAGAAAGCTGGTAAAAAGTACTTAAAATAACACATGTAAAAATGTTTTTATCTTGCCCCCCACATGCATTTTTTTAGCGTTGAAAATTGGATTTTTTAAAAAATTTACAACTTTGGGGGGGCATATCTCATAAAGGGGGTGGAATAACAAGCCAATTTTTTTTATACAGTAAGTAACCATGACTATGAATATATGATGGAAAAATCAGCTTGTTACTTTGAACCCTTCATGGGTTTTTTAATGTTCGAAAGTAGTAAAAAATGTCATTTTCGTCGTGAACTTTGACCTTGAAAAAATAAGTACTTTTTTTAAATCTGAAATTTATTGATAGCATATATAAAAAGATCTTTTTCTTAGCTTTCCAATGAGCTACAGTTAAGCTCAAAATCTTTGATAGAAAAAAAAGTTATAGTTCATAAGGCAAAGCATCAAAACGCCCGATTTTCGCTGTTGCCAACAACAAAAAGGACCTATATATCAAAGGGTAATTTTTTTAAAAATAAAATGAACACTATTTTGAGCTCTGGGAAGTAAAAGGAATACACATGCAAATTTTCATCAAAATCAAAAATGATGATGCGCACCCCATTTGTTGATTTAAAATGGAATGACCCTACCGTAAAGTCGGGTTACTTGGACCCTAAGGGGTTACTTGAGCCCATTACAGTAAAATGATAAAATCTAGGTTTGGTACTTATTAGTTGAAGACTTGCACGTAGTTCCTCGTTTCTCCTCTAGGTAGAAGCACTCTGCAGTCTCTAATGCTAGTACCAAACCCAGATTTTATCATTTTACTGTAGGCTCAAATAACCTCCTTGTGGGTCCAAGTAACCCGACTTTACGGTATATTTAAATTCTTTATGGTGTTATTGAGCAAAAGCAAATTTTCCCAATATGTAATATAATAATTAACGAATGAATATTTTCTTGAAAAATAATTAACTTCTTAAATATTAACTTGTCAGTTTTAATTTTCTCTTAAGGCGTCAAGATGTGCCTAAACGCATTGTAAGAAAATGAATTGTCCTTGATATTCACATTTCCCGGGAGAGTGTCATATTGCATAATTTGCTAAGGAGCCATAGCTACTGAAACATCTATTTATGTCAAGCATACTACATTCAGTCAATACGCCCCTTCTATTTCACCCTGATGTATTATAGCACGGAAAATGGTCATTACTATTGAAGCAACATGAATTTACATTGATTATCTCTATTCCTTCGACTATGTTAATGCGAATTTTAGAATTAATGTTTAAATAAATAGGAGAGACTATGCGTATAAGATGTTAGCATTGTACATATGAATGCCAATCGAAACTCATGAATTATAATATTTTCTACTAAACTATAACTATAGTCTGTGAATAAACTATATCTGAATTAATGCATAACTTAGACTCAATGCAGTTTCATCGAGTTATATGTTTTTAAATTATTTTTTACAAATGATAAAGACGATACTTTAAATACAAAGTTCGTCTGCATGCTTTTCAAACTTATCACACCATATTTACTACAAATCATTTTTTTTTGGATTAATAATTCATATTTCTTTGATTGATGCATATTTTCGTTTCTTTCAAAGTTAAGTTAATCTTGTGATTTTTTACTCTTAACATCAAATTGTTGGCGCATTACATTGTCTAAAAATGTTCCTTCCCAATATGGAATATTTTTTTAAAATAATATTCTTTTGTAATGTTCTTATTAGTTGAAAGTAACATATAGTCAAATATTCAGGTTCATCAAACGAGGACTTTCCTTCGCTTCTAAATCTCCGACGTAGGACAATGACATTAAAAGTTATCTAAAGAGAGAAACCGACTGAGAAACAACCTAACAAATTCCAACAAGAAAATACAAACATCAGTAACTCCTCTACTTTATTCTACAATCTTTTTTTCTTTTTTGACAATGCAGACTCAAAGCTGCTTTGAGAAGGTGGGTAAAGAGTTTGGCGTAACTATTTCATAGAATTGGAAAAACACATATTCTGAAAATCGTATAATCAATCAGTTATATTTAAAACTAAGCAGAAAGAAATATACATACTGCACGTTTTTCGAATATGATTTTAGATGAAGAGGCAAGTGGATAAAGGTGATATGTGACAATTTTGGAGCACTTACTTTTTACCATGGATAAAGGTAATAAGGAATGAAGTGATATTTTTTTTTCGAAAACTTTTTCTAGAAATTTTTAAAAAATGTCACTTATCACTTTTATACACTTGTCCCTTTAATTGTGTTTGTGAGCTAAAACAATTGAACACACACTAATTTGAATTTGTCTAAATCGGCGAATTTCAAATATCACATATCACCTTTATCCACTTTCCCCTTCATATAAAACGATGCAGTAATATTTTTGTTCACGCAGGGTTTTATCATTCAACCATTTCTAATAATGCAGGCAGTTAAAAAAATGTATGCAAGGAGTTTTTTAATAATGCACAAATAATAATACAAATAATAATATATTTTACATGATTATAGAAATGTTAAGGTTTAGCTAGGAACCTAATATATTTTGATTTGTATCAACAAACATTTGATATCAATGTAGAATTTTTTTCTAACAAATGACTTCCTTTTTTAAATATTACAAAAACCAACCTACTCTAATAAATATGTTATACTTAAGACTTAAAAAAAAAACTTTTTATATTCATAAGTGGAGTATTCAAAATTATTCTTCTCAGGTACAAAAAACTGCAGTCTTTCTATTTTATAGTGTACATTCTTATTTTCCTTTCTAAATGTGAGGAAATAATAAATTTAAGAGAGCAAATGCATTTTGAAAAGGACTGAATGCATTATTGTCTTTTATTTGTAAATAAAATCAGAACTCAAGGACTATATTACACATTTAAAAGACACACTCGAAAAACAGCGAATAAATTCACGGATTTGACTAGTGTGAGAATAATAAAATAGCTTTAAAGGATTTTAAGAAGACCTCTTAAATTTAAAAGTTCTGAAAAAGGATCGATTTACGATCTATAGGATTTAACACGTTGAAGAAAATTTTATAACAATATTTTTTTAACGTAAATGATGCATGCTGTAAATTCAGTTTTGGTTACAAATGAGTAGCAGTTGCTTGTTGCCCGTGAGAGGGATTAGTGAATTGCAAAGTCAAGCAGAAGTAAATTGCATGAAACTACACGTTTATGCATTTAGAATATGAATGAAGAATTACAACTGTTTTAAAGAGTATGTATTCAGTTTCTATATTACAACAGAGTAGAACAACAGTTTCTATGAAAATACCGAAGATATTTATTTTAAGACACAATTTTAAGAGATACATCAGAAATTATTTACTCCCCTTTTAGGTTACGATGCCGTCATGGAAGCAAAAAATGCATGAAAAAAGGTAAATGTACTGTACAAATTTTGAAGAAAAACTTAAAAGAAAAGCTTAAAATAAACTAATTAAATTACTTATCATTTAAAATCAGAACTTTAAAAAGTAGGGTATGAAAACGAGAAAGTATGTTTGACTGCCTATACCTTTAAAAACTTCTGACCGAATAGCAGGATCGACCTTTTTTCCTTTCAATTGCTTTACACATCTTAGCCACATCACTTCTTACCCACATTTCAATTTTTAAAGAACCAATGTTTCGTTGAATTTCGCAAATTTCGACCAAAGTCTTACATTAGCACCTACAGGGCGGTCTGACAAATATAAAACACACTAAAAGACGGATTGGCCAATAGGGTAAGGGAATTAGTTGTGGATCAGTCGACTAAGTCTAAACAATGGCAAAATAAAGTCTCTGGATATTAAGCTTTGAAAGAGTTGGAGGCAGATATGGTCTTCGGTATTTGCTTGTAATTCTTCCTTAACTTCGGCCATATAAATTTTACCATACTTTCCTGGTAAACCGGGAAGGTGCTAAGAAATTATCTCAAGCATATGTACGTTTTCTCTGAAGGTCTATTATTTATTCCGATGATAAAAATTCGATGTAACTTCATGAAGATTACTGTATTTTAGAGGGAATTTTTCATGTTTTTGCCATAAATTTTACTAACAGAAAGGTACATTAGTTGCCCATAATTTTTCAGGAACGTTTCAGAATATTTTTTTCGCACAGAACATAACTGATTTTTTAGTGTTAATGACTAGGAATGCACCGATTAATCGGCAATACCGATTAATCTGATATAATCGTTCCCTTTTGCCAATTATTTGTAATCGGCTAAATTTTGGCTATTAATCGATATTTTAATTTAATCCCCGAAGCATTAAAAAAGCAGAACCATAAAAGTTTTCTCTATTTTTTCTTATTATTTATCCATATAAACTATTTTTAATGACATATACCAAATGCTAGTTTTCCTTGACACTCGGAATTCTTGAAAATAAAATTTGGCTTATGTGTTTATTAATCTGTTAGACCATCCTAATCAAAAACAAAACTTTACACGAGGACTATATTACTGCTATTTTTCAACACCATTTTTGAAAATACTTGCTTTGCTGAATAGATAGAAAAGAACTACTGAAAAGTGCTTTCTATATTTCAAAGCTCCTACCAAAATTGGGTTTGAGTGTAGACATGAGTTTATACCAAATCGAAGTATATAACAGTTTTTTGCGAAAAATGTTTCGCCAATACTTTGATTCGATAACAGACTTGATTTTTAGAAATATTGAGTAAGTTGATTATTATTAAAGTTAAGAATTATCTGCAAAGGTAGGATAGACCGACCAGTAAAGGAGCACCTAGTTAATTTTTTTTTGTATAGATTTTTTAATAAGGTTTTGAAATATTTCTTTTCAGTAAATAGGTAAAAGTAACTTTTTTCGACACATTTATAGAAAGAGAATGACAAAACATTTCTATACTTGTCCACTGGTAGAGACTGCTCAATCACTGAATTATGTCACTTTTTCTCGTTTTAACCCCGCATGAAACTTGATGCAGAACCATAGAAGCGCTCATACATTAAAAAAAAAATACTTATATCACCTAAGCGTCTTTGCTTTCATGTGATAAATGCTTTAATATTTAACGAATCTATGAATTTTGTTTAATGAAAATGTGCTTACGTGTTCATTTACTGATCGGTTTACCAACTTGCTTTATTTTTTGAATGAAAACCATTTTAATAGTAATTTAGCTTTATGCAATTAAAATATTGTATTTGGTAAACTAGTATAAAGTCTTTAATCTCCAAACACTTAACTTGTAATGATGTAGCAAACTGAGATTATTTCAGAAATTAATTTCCGAAAACAGCTTTTAAGAATTGAGTCAATGTTATCCTTCACATATGAGGTAATACTCGGAATCAATTCCTTTGAAAAAGGTATCAATAACAACAAACCACACATAAATTCTTCCTTGCATTTATTTTTAAGTTTGAGATATAAAAGAAAATTTTAACCGAATGTAATGGCATGTACTTGAAAATAATAAAGGTAATTTTTCAGTAAAGAAAGATGATTCCTGTAAACAAGTTTATTTCGGGACTAACGAAGCATAGTTTTCTTACTCTTAATGTGCTTCTTGCGCTTAATGTGGCTCACGTGCTTTGAGGTTGAAAAGCTGAAAATTAGCAGCGTTAGTTGTTCCTAGCAGTGGGAGGGTTCATTTCCAGTGTTCATAAACCTTGTTTCTCAGCAGGTTAATGATGCTTATCTGAGTAAATTTTGACCTTTCGCCATTTCAAAGTAAGTTAAAAGAGAAGATGTATTTGAAAGATAATTGTAATTACAGTGCGGGATAAACAGATGAATAAGCAAATTTAAAGGGACTACTGTGCTTATTTAAATCAAAATTATTTTCTTCTGTGCTTCGTTTGGTTTTACCGTGAGCACTATATATATGATGACAACATAATCGTTGATTGAATAACTCAGAAAAATTAAACACACCCTTTGATGAAGCTTCACTAAAAATAATTTGCTATAATAATTAGGTCCTACCTATTTTAATATCAACAAGAATAGTAAGTGTATACATAGAGTATCGAAATTATCAAAATGCAATTTCAAATTTCACTATCATTGTGAAACGGCCAACGCCTAAATATATATAAGAGAATTTCTTAAACTGGAAATACTTAAACTGGAATATACTCTTTTTTTTTATAAAATCGCACAAGGCTTGAATTTATGCTAATAAAAGTAAATTTAATGAAGCTGTAGAAATGTGATTTTGGGGCTATGCAAAATTTAAGAACCCGATAGAATATTCTACAAAATAGTCGTTTCTTTAAACTTTGATGCACACAAGTGAAAAGTCTGATGTGATTTCTGTGATAGGGGGAAGGGAAATTAAATACCTGTCATTATTTTCATTAGAAATACTGAAACGCATTGTTTAATTGTTGAAATATAGCTTTAAAAACAATTACTTTACTTTTTTTCCAAACACCGCGTTTTCATATATATATATATATATATATATATATATATATATTTGCACTTCAAGCAATATAATCTCAGTACCTTTTCCAACAATTATTTTCAGTCTTAGCTACAATGTGAACCATATTGTACAGTTATCTAATGTTTTTTCAAAACAGTTTTGATAATCTTTTGTAGAATACATAAATGAAAATCCTTCGAAAAATAAAAAATAACAGTTGTACGAACTTCAAAAAAGTTTTTTTTTTTTTTATTCTACTAAGTAATTCCACTATAAATTAATTTGAATTTTTAACCAAGCACATTTAAACTTATTCCAATTGTTAAAAGACGTGTTTGGAAAATAAAAAGAAAGAAAATGTAAGATCCTCTTTCTTTGGAAATAAATACTTATAATATGGCATGCATGCTCTTTTATCTGTTTTCAGTTTCTGTGTTTTGTGAGAAAGTATAACTACGTGGGCCTTCTGTAGCTGTAAGCATGTGATACAGGTCTCTGGAAAAGACTCCCACTAAAACAGCACTGCATAATTCCGGAACTACATCATCTATTAATTTTGTCTTTTAGTAGCGTGCAGTCCTTAATAAAACTCACAATGTTTTTATCACTTCCACATCCTTTTCTCAAAATATGAAAAATGACCATCTATAAAAATCCTTCTTTCGGAGTTTATTTCAGTTCTTCTCTATTGTTCTTTCTTTTTCTCATCTGCTTTATGATAACAATGTAGACAGCTGTTGTTCTTCCCAGTATATCGGAATTTCAAGAATATTCTTCTATATTTTATCCTTAGAAGACATTTCGTAGCAGAAAAGGGAAAGGAGGCTTTTCCTGCAAGTAGTTAGGAACGGTGATCAATATTCCAGACGGCGAAAAAGTGATCGCATGATTTAAGCGACGATAATAAAAATCTTACTTATTTTTTTCAGGTATAATTAATACCATTTAAAGCTTTTGGCATTTAAGTAGTAAAAAGCTAAATGAAATGCGATTAATTCCATGTCTATGAATAAAATTTATAATTCCCCGTTCAGTATTACGGTTTGATAAAACTAAAAATGTAAAATCTAATAACGTCTTTAACACCTTTGCCAACATAGTTTTGTTAGTTTCAAACATTAAAAATCTATTCGAAATTCATTATATACACCAACGAGGGTCATGCTGTTACTTTAATAAATAATCTACGATGTACAGGGGAGGGTAGCCTAAAGCGGATAAGCATTCGTATGCCCCGCATTTTGCGCAAGCGCCGATGCGCACGTTTGTCGTGTTTATCTGAATACTTTCGAGTTTCATTCAGTCAAGTCCCAGCAAAGCAGCTGTGAAGCGGCATGCAGTTAACAGGCTTAAAAATTTAAAAAAACTAAAAACATGTAACTTGCCACTATTTAAGAACCAGCTCATTTTCTTATTGTCAATATTACTACGTTGTTCTTACACCATCAATTGTCAGATTGTCAATCTGTTTTTTTTATTGTATTCATTAACTTTTCTTTATTCTTTTTAAGGTTATAATTATTGCAATATATAACTTGCTTACGGGCTAAGCGGGTATATCCACTTAGCCTCGATATATTTTATACTATTTTTTCGGTATTTGTTACACATGGTAAGTAAATATAAGAGAAAAGCGAATCATTTTTTTATGATTGCAATTAGTTAATGTATTTATTTCTTTAATTATTTTTTTCATTTTATAGCATATATGCTGAGTTAAATTTTCAAAAATTGGATAAGTAAAGCTTAAAAACAATACTTTCTATAATGGCAGAAACTCAATTGATTTTATCTTTTTTTTTTTTTGTCAAAATTATATTTAACAAGTACTTTGAGAAATGCATTCATGTATTGCTACAGCAGGAAATAAATGTGTCCAACTGCTTTGATTTTCCTAATTAAATCTTTTCAAAGCTATACATATTAGGGTGGGTCGAAAAGAGCTTTTTTTTCCTGATCAAATTCTAATAGCACGGAAAACTTGCCCATGGGCATCGTAATAACGGGAAAAATAATTAAAAAAATATTTAATTACTTTTGTAATCGCGCAAGAGTTCGAAAGTTTAGAAAAAAAGAGAAAATTCTGTAATTTTTAACGAGTAATATTTTTTTCAAAAAATATTTTTTTTAATTTCTAATAGTGCGGAAAACTTGCGCATGGGCATTATAATAACGGGAAAAATAATGAAAATAATATTTAATTACTTTTGTATAAGCGCAAGAGCTCTAAAGTTTAGAAAAAAAGAGAAAAATCTGTAATTTTCAGAGATGAATTTTTTGTTAAAAAATATTTTTGTTTTATTTCTAATAATGCGGAAAACTTGTACATGGGCTTCCTAATAATAGCAAAAATAATTTTAAAATAATTAACTATTTTGGAAATCACGCAAAAGGTCCAAAATTTCGAAAAAAAGAGAAAAATCTGTAATTTTTAAAAATATATAATTATTTTTAAAAGTATTTTTTTAATATTTAATAGTATAAAAACTACTCTTGTAGTTATAGAAATTGGTTAAAAAAAATTGGGGTACATTGTCATTCGTTTGAATTTGCCCAAAAACCCTAAAAATACTTATTTTTTATGTCTTATTTTTTATGGTCATGTTACACCTAACACAGGAACCGGCAATGATATTTCCACAAGCATTTTCGACACATGACATGAGTGCAGTAGAAGTTATCGGATGTGATGGGACAACTACAAACACTGGTTGAAAAAAATAGTGTTGTACAAAACATTGAAGTTCAGTGTCAGCGACCACTGCAGTGGTTTATTAGTTTGTTACACTTTATCGAGCTTCCTTATAAACATTTGTTTGAGCACTTAGACGGGACATCAACTGGGCCAGCATCATTCAGTATGGTCCAATTGGCAAGCAACTGACTTACTGTGAAAAAATCCTGTTGTTGATTTTGTGCCTATTCAATCTGAAGTTACCATCACAATAAATAAAACTGACCTCAGTAAAGATCCAAAATATCTTTTCGACATTGTTCAAGCAGTCAGCACAGGAAGCTGTGATCCAGAATTAGCAGCTAAAAACTATGGACTCCTCAGCCATTCCAGATGTTTAACTTGTGCAAACAGGGTGTTAAGACTTTATGTTTCCCAAATAAGATCCGACAAAGTAAAAGAAGACCCTTGCAAATTACATTCTAAAGACCTACGCTCCTGTTTGGTTCAATATTAAAGTGCACAACACTGTGAAAGATGGTTCGAAGCACGTATTAAAGATCATTCAAACAACCAGACATTTTCCGGATAACATAAAAAAAAAATCGATTCAGTCATTCAGAGAAACTCTTTCTTCTGCCATCCAGATAATCTCCTGCTGTCGATGATAATGGATGACAGACAGCACGTTAGAGAGTTAGGCTATACAACAAGATACTGAAAGCCAGAAATGAGTCGCCAGTAGTGGGCCACATTAGAGCTTTCAAGCTTTCTTCAATTAACTTTGAAGCCACTGACTATCTTGACTAATTGATTGGACAAATTGTAAGCTGACACCTCCACCCCTTCTGTCAAATATGTCTGCAGAAAATATTTCAACCCTATAGAAAGAAAAAAAACCTTCTAGAATTTGATTACTTAAAATTTCCCTGCCACATTTAGTCAGTGGAGAGTTGTGTAAAACTAGTTACAGAGGCTGCTGCTAAAGTTTGCGGGCATGAAAACCGAGAGGGTTTTATTAAGACAACCTTAAAATCACGATCTTTAATGCAAAAATTTGATTCGAAGTCAGAATTCAAAGGTTGTAAGTAAGCACACCCAAATTGGTTGGTTGATTGGGTAGGGTGTGGGTGGGACTTGATTTAGTATTATTTTAGAATCTGTAAAAAATATGCTGAAATGTGCTATAAGCTGCGATATGTGATTTTTTCCAAAAAAAAAAAAAAAAAGTATTTTTAGGGTTTTTGCGCAAATTTAAACGAACGGCAACGTACTCCAAGTTTTTTTAACCAATTTTTATAACTACTAGAGTAGTTTTTATACTATTAAATATTAAAAAAATATTTTTAAAAATGATTATATATTTTTAAAAATTAGATTTTTCTCTTTTTTTTTCGAAATTTTAGACTTTTTGCATGGTTTCAAAAATAATTAATTATTTTTTAAATTATTTTTGCTGTTATTAGGAAGCCCATGCACAAGCTTTCCGCACTATTAGAAATAAGAAAAAACTATTTTTTGAAAAAAAAAATCATCTCTAAAAATTACAGATTTTTCTCTTTTTTTCTAAACTTTAGAGCTCTTACGCTTATACAAAAGTAATCAAATATTATTTTCATTATTTTTCCCCTTTATTATAATGCCCATGCGCAAGTTTTCTGCACTATTAGAAATTAAAAAAAAAATATTTTTTGAAAAAAATATTAATCATTAAAAATTACAGAATTTTCTCTTTTTTTCTAAACTTTAGAGCTCTTGCGCGATTACAAAAGTAATTAATTATTTTTTTAATTATTTTTCCCGTTATTAGGATGCCCATGGGCAAGTTTTCCGTGCTATTAGAAATTGATCAGAAAAAAAAAGCTTTTTTCGACCCACCCTAATACATATGATTTAGAAGCAATATATTTTGTACAGAATAACATTAAAGGTCAATACATTTATTTGTTTATTTCTTCATAAAAGTTGCATAAATGTTAAAATATTTCGAATGCGTAGATATATTTGCAATTTGCTCCCAAGTATTGATTTCTTAATTCCTTAACTCTGGCAGAAATAGGAGTATCATATAACTGCTATATAGAAGAATTACACACTTTTGCTGTTTTCATTCATATTTGTCAATGTAGTAAATAGCAATTATTTTATCATATTATTTAACTTTCAATACTTTTTCGCATCTCTCGAGAATTAAAATGAAATGTTTAACGAAGGCAATTTCAAAACATTGGCGCAAAAAGTTTTTAAAAAATGTAAAACGATGTATGCAATTCAAAGTGCAAAGCAAAGTCTTTTAATGCATCATTTTGGCATAAAATCTCAATGTCAAATTTTCAGCGAGGCGAAGGGAGATCGAAAAATTGTCAGAAAATGTTGGGATTTTGCAGAATTGTTACTACGCAGGAAAGGCACATTTTCCACATACAAGCTTATTTGAATTGGAAAAAAAAATTCACTCGACCCTACTCTACATAATTGGTTTTTATAGTTTTATGTACAGAGCCGTTTTAGACACACAGGCTAGACATTAAGAAAGTATTTGACACTAAGATTTGCCCACGTTTGACAAAGTGGAATTCTATTTCGTATAATATGCATGAATATCCAAATTCAAATTGAATAATTCATGCACGCATTTGCTTTCAAATGCGGAGGTTAGAAAGTATTTCCCTCTTAACTTATTCGTCTAATTAAAGCGAAATCAAGGACACAAATAATGATGATTTTCCTAAGTACCTCTTTATTAACTGACCACTATAATGATCAAAGGAAAATTTAAAGAACCTGCATTGCAGGATATCACTAGTTTGTTTTTTTTTCTTGGTTTTCTAACGTTTTCACAATTTGCATAATACGGCATGAGATGCTATACGACTGTCTGCTCTTTGGGCACCGAGAAAATTATTTTATATTTGCTTTGCCCTTTTAGAGCAATTGCTTCAATAGGGAAGCAGTTTCGACATATTTTACTAACATATTTGAATCGCTCGAGGAACGCTTTTCTGAGTCCAACTTTTTCGATCAGTTTCTCCTTGACAGTGTCTCTATATCAAAAATCTGAATGTACAAAATGAAACATCTAAATGTAATGTATTTAAATGTAAACATCTAAAATAAAATAAAACTATACTTATTGTTACGTAACATTAAATATTTGTTGCATTTTTTTAATTCCGTAGTCAAAAAATAATTTGTATTTTTTTAAATACTTGTATCATTCCGTGAAATAGCATTTAGGCTCCACTAATATGTCTAAAGAAATTTATATCACATATATGTAAAACGAATGCAACATGATGTAAAATAGTTTAGTAATATTCTATGAGATCCAAAATGGGGATAGACATATTTATGAAAACCAAATACCTCAGATTCTCAGCTCGATACTGTTACTTCAATGGCTAATAAGGAAACAGAAAATAACGATACAACTAAAAATACATGAAAACACAACTTATATACATTCTTTAATCGAATATAAACGTAAACAAAAATTGTTTTGAATGTAGAAATTTTGATTCTTATTGTGTATTGCATAAAATAAATAAAACTCAATAAATAAAAACAAGCAAGAGTTAAATTAAAAATGATCAAATAAGCTTTGTGCTGAACTATATTTGAAGTTAAAAAATCAACGTAAATAAAGCACAAATAAGGTAGAAAGTACAGCAAATAGCTATTTCAAGGCTGCAATGGAGCCCCTTCATCAGTGCAAGAAGCTCAGCAAACAACATGAAAGTTGTAAGAGAACTGTTCTCTTACAGCTTTCATGTTGTTTGCTGAGCTTCTTGCACTGAGGAAGGGGCTCCATTGTAGCCTTGAAATAGCTATTTGCTGTACTTTCTACCTTATTTGTGCTTTATTTACGTTGATTTTTTAACTTCAAATAAAGCAAGAGTTACTTAGTCGTAAAATTTAGAACTGAGATAGAAACTCGTTGTCGTTTAAAGTAATATAGAAAATGCATCAATACTGAACTCACACCTTCAATCTTAGTTCCTCCCCCCCCCCACCAAGTCTAACTGCATATGTTCGCATTTGTTAATAAACAAGACATTAGTCAATGTCGTGCTTGGACTTTAACCTCGTTCTGTCTTTTCTTTCAGCTGGTATGCTGATTTTTCAACTTCGTCCTAAATTTTACAGTATACATAGGTTACTGTAAAAATTCCTTTAATAGTTGAAATTTATTTTACATTCCTTTACAGTACTTAACATATCTTTATCATAAAATCATACTGAAAGAATTTAAACACATTTTTTCCATGTACATTTAGTTAGAAAAAAAGCACTAATCAAAATTTCGCCGGCTGACTTCATAAGGCTAATCCAAATAAAATAATTGGCAAAAACAAAATATTTTATTCCTTTACCAAGGATTAGTGCCTGTACTTATAAGTCGCTTTTTAAATAAAAAACAACTTGACGTTAATCTCTTTTTCTTGAAACCCTGCTTAAAAGTATTAATGTTTTTGTTTGCAAAAAAACATGTGTAAAAGGTTAATTGAATTTTTCAAGCTTAGGGAAAGTTTAATTAATATTCATAAATAATTGGAGCTCATTATTTTTCTGTTTATACAAAAAAGTTTATTACATATGTTTTTCTAAATCAAGACTGTTGAATTAAATAAAATGGTTTTAAAATACGTCTTATGTGAGTAAATTGTTAAAAACTTTGGAGTTTTTGAAATTCATTTGCCAATGATAAAAGATTTTACTTTCAACATGAAATGGTAATAATGCAAAAAACGAGACGCTTGGAGTGACGGTATGATTTTCTTAGATATAATAGATAATGCATAACGCATGAGTACAATAAGCGTCTTTGGAATTTTGGAATGGGTACGCGTACTTCCGAGATTTTTAATCCATGTACTACGAACACTTATTTAGACAAAATATTTTCTTTGGAAAGCATCTAATATATTGCAATAATATATTTGCAAGAATGAAGTATAACCGAAAGACTCAAGGGGGAAACAACATTCTTTTTTTTAGAAATTCTATTCAAAACTTAGCAAACTAAAAGTTTATACAGGGTGTCCACTCCTATAGTGGACCAATAGCTAATTTCTAAACCGTTAGAGATAAGCATATAGTTCATTTAGGAAAAAATCTCCAAATTACGAAAGGAATTTTGGGTCTATTCAATGTTTTTCAAAAAATCAAATTTTGAAAGAGTTACGAAATTTAAATTTTTATACAGCCCCCCAGTCCTATCAATCATATTTAGTAAAACATTCTTGACATTGTAACGTTTAAAACTTTAAAAAAATCACTGTTCTACGACAAAAATTGACCGAGTTATGAGGTTTTGAAAAATCAAGATTTTGAAGGATTTCGCATACGGTCCCTAAAGCGATCTCTCGATGACGTCATGAAATAATGCAAAATCTTGATTTTTCAAAACGTCATAACTCGGTCAATTTTTGTGGTAGAACAGTGATTTTTTTTTTTTTTTTTTAGTTTTAAACGTTACAGTGTCAAGAATGTTTTTGAATGTGTTCAAGAATGATTGATAGGACTGGGGGGCTGTATAAAAATTTAAACTTCGTAATTCTTTCGAAATTTAATTTTTTGAAAAACATTGAATAGACCCAAAATTCCTTTCGTAATTTGGAGATTTTTTCCTAAATGAACTATATGCTTATCTCTAACGGTTTAGAAATTAGCTATTGGTCCACGATAGGAGTGGACACCCTGTATATTTGTTGTGAAATACGGCAATATAATTTGAAACTCGCATTCATGAATCCGCGGAACCAATTTTTAAATAAAATGATATTAAAAGTCACATATATTTATTCAGGACATGACTCAATTAATTCTAACATTTTAAGGGGTGATCTGGTGATCTTTGGGTTGTAGTTTAAATACAGAAATGAAGCTGATCTCATGCGATTATTCAGTCTTAACACCTTTCGCAAACGTCAGTGTAACAATCCGTGAGAAGTAACATAAAGTTATATTGGCTTCACAAATTTTGTTTTCGACTTTAAAGCTCTGAATGAGCTTGTAGACCCTTCTCTAGCGCATCCATCGATTCTTTGAGGGTATTGAACGAAAAGGTTTTCAAACTTCAAACGAAAGGCCTTTCAAAGAAGGTATCCTGTAGAACACATATACCATTTCTCACTTTAACATATTCGACATACTGTCCATGCATGAAAGATGCGCCTAGCACTTAAAAAAGGGGTAATGGATTGTGAGTGAGTGATGCATGTGTGAATACGCAGCAGGTTTTACCTATGGGAAGGTTTTACCTATACTATGAGGCCCTTAATATGAAAATAATTACATTTAAATAACCACATCATACCAAAGATATTTCTTTTAGCCTACTGCAGCCTGCACTCAGTCCCTTAAACCTGGGAGTTATTCCTCACGCGTTCTGTATTAGTCAAAGTTCTAATTAACCTAATTATCTATTATTTCAGTTCCTATATATTTTTTAAATTTTTATAATAAAATACTAACTTGTTTAAAGGTAAGTGAAAAAAGCAAGCCGCATTAGAATTCTTAGAAATGAATGTAGATCACATATTTTGTTACGTATCAGGAGAAAAAAAAATTAATAGTAGAATATCTTATAGTTTGCGCTTGTGTTCGATTTCTTGATCTAACAAATTAGTTGTCTAGTTCAAACTTATAAAGAAAAGTTAAACATACCAGTGCGATTTGTCAAGAGCATATCGTAGCAGATAATGAGGAAATAAATAATGAAAAATGTGCTTGTTTTGCGTCGTCTCAAGCTACGCATCAGTCCCTTTCCATGTTCTTGCAATCTAAAAAATGAAGGATGATGTGTTATGTATGCTGAGTGATGACAATCGGTCCTATTTTTTATTCTTTACAAAACATGAATACCAGTTCTTTCAAGGCTCCGGAAAAGATATAATCTGGTATTTATAAGAATAGATAATATGTTAAGGGTGCTGAACAATTAAAAAAAAATCAAGAATACTGTAGATTTCAGAGTCAGAGTAAGGTAGATGATACAAGTTTGGTACATATTTTTAATTCAGATTACAAATTAAAACATTACGTTTCTACACGGTAAAGAACGAATGTTGTTTTTGCAGTATAACACAGCTAATTTTATGGTAATAAACTGTAAAAATTGCTGATTTAACAGTAATAAACTGTAAAATTGCTGATTTTACAGTAATAGACTGTAAAATTGCTAATTTAACAGTTTATTGCCGTGCATTTTACAGTTTTAAACTGGCACCTCTGCTGCCAGTATTATGCTGTTGTTTTTACAGTATAATACAGCTAAATTTTATGGCAATAAACTGTAAAATTGCTAACTTTTCAGTATGTTTTTTACTGTACATTTAACAGTTTTAAATTGGAACCTTGACAGCCAGTATTATACTGTAAAAACAACAGTTCATTTTTGCAGTGTACTTAACGGTTCTGCGTTTGTTTAACTTTAAATATACAAACTCAAATTTCATTTATAAAATGAAGCAAGTGCAAAGTCATTCGGTTTTATTTTGTTTCGATTTGTCTTTTTGTGTCCCCCGCTGATGACATTTCATGCACTAAGTTTTGGCTTTAAATTCTTTTTCATGAGGTAATATCTGCATTGAGTACATATATAGTATATGTATCTAAAAATCGAACGTTTTTGATGAATGACAAGAATTGAGTCGGGAAAAAGCAAACACATGACTCCATGAGCTGAAGTAAGTAACAAAAATAGTACCATAAATTGCCCCATTCACTATTGTCATCTCATTTTTCTTTGCCTTAAAAAGAGAGAAAGAAAAGGGGAAAAAATCTCAAATTTCGGATTGGATGTTGCGAAGTTGGGAACTATTGGAGAAATAAGTCAATAGAAGGACGAAATCTGTCAAAAGTTTGGCGATTTTTTTAATATAAAGTCACAATTATTGAGTAGTGAAAAGTAAAAGCAATTAATGTTATAATTAATAATAATGTGCTTATCTTTCAAAAAAAGGGTTACATACACTTTTTTATACATGTTTTTCATTGAGTACGGCTTATATTTCGATTTATGGAGGCACAGTTTGCTTAAAAAAGAAAAATTTTACTGCTTTTTACCAAATTCTTTGGTTTAATATTTCTTTTTGATTTTTATAACCTAAGTGCAGAGCCTTATATACCAAAATCCTCGGGAAGCTTGAGCTTTCCCTCAGAACTTTTAGAGAGCATAAAAATTATTCAAAACAGTAAATTAAATTTTTCTTGTCACACACTTTGTAGAAGGAAAATTTCGATACAATGAACGGATTTCATTTTAACTTTGAGGCCGTTGTTTGCTATTTGCATCTCTGATTTTGTATGACACGTTTTTTAAAGAAACATGGCGTTGACTAATTGTAAAAGCATTTAAAATAAAAATAAGCTTAATATTAAATAATTACTGCACCAAAGATTTGACGTTCTCATTAATTATTTTAAATGTCAATAGTAAGAACTCTATTGTTTTTTACACTGAAGTGACAAAAGTCATGGGATAGCAATATGCAAATTTTCAGATGGCAGTAGCATCGCATAGAACAGGTATAAATGCGCAGTGCTTTTACAGAGCTTTCATTTCTGTTCAAGTTATTCATGTGAAGAGGTTTTAACGTGATGATGACCGCACGACGTGAATTAACAGACTTTGAACGCGGAATGTTAGTTGGAGCTAGACGCATGGGTCATGCCATTTCGGAAATCGTTAGAGAATTCAACATTCCCAGATCCACTGTGTCAAGAGTGTGCCGAGAGTATGAAATTTCAGGCATAAACATCCCACCATGGATAGCGCAGTGGTCGACCGCCTGCACTTAAAGATCGAGACCGGCGACGTCTGCAAAGAGTCGTAAATTCTAACAGACAAGCAACACTGCGTCAAATCACCGTAGAAATCAATGTGGGACGTACAATGGACGTGTCTGCTAGAACTGTGCGGAGAAATTTGGATTTCTTGGGCTATTCCAGCAGAAGACCGACTCGAGTGCCTTTACTGACAGAACGACATCGCTTGCAGCGACTCTCGTGGGCACGTGAGCATATCGGTTGGTCCCTAGATGAATGGAAAACCGTGGCCTGGTCCGATGAGTCACGATTTCAGCTGGTAAGAGCCGATGGTAGGGTTCGAGTGTGGCGCAGACCCCACGAAGCCATGGACCCAAACTGTCAGCAAGGCACTGTTCAAGCTGGTGGTGGCTCCGTAATGGTGTGGGCTGTTTTTTCATGGCATGGACTTGGTCCTCTAGTGCGACTGGACCGAACATTGACTGGAAATGCTTATGTGCAGCTACTTGGAGATCACTTGCAGCCATTCATGGACTTCATGTACCCAAACAACGATGGGATTTTTATGGATGACAATGCGCCATGTCCACCGGGCCCACAACTGTTCGCAATTGGTTTTGAAGAAAATTCTGGACAATTCCAACGAATGATTTGGCCACCTAGATCGCCCGACATGAATCCCATTGAGCATTTATGGGACACCATCGAGAGGTCTGTTCGTGCCCAAAATCCTGCCCCATCAACGCTTTCACAATTATGGACGTCTATCGAGACAGCATGGCTCAATATTCCTGCAGAAGACTTCCAACGACTTGTTGAGTCCATGCCACGTCGAGTTGTTGCACTTCGCCGGGCAAAAGGAGGGCCGACACGATATTAAGAGGTATCCCATGACTTTTGTCACTTCAGTGTAATAAAAAATATTATTTTCATATGCTTTGATCTTCAGCGATAAATTTTCCTGATTGGAATGGACTGGATATTAAAGTATTTCTTTACAAGTGGTGCTGAAAACAGAGTAAATATTTTATTTTCCCTCTACCCCGCTATTTCAGTTTGACCGACCTTCCCCTAATTTTAAGAAACCACTGCCATAGAGCTCTACAAGAAATATTGGTAAAAAACCAGAAAAAAAGCAGGAAACTTTTAACTTATTTTTTCAGTTCAAATGTAATATTGATGCATTTAAAACGTTTAACAGGTTAAAAATTCCAGTAGAGTTAAATGCTTTTTAAATCTACGAAACGAAGTTGTGAATTTTGCAAGTGGAAAATTTAGAATTGCATTATGAAGAAAAATATTCATAAGACAAAATGAAAAATGATCAAATAGGCTTTGTGCTGAACTATATTTGAAGTTAAAAATCAACGTAAATAAAGCACAAATAAGGTAGAAAGTACAGCAAATAGCTATTTCAAGGCTACAATGGAGCCCCTTCATCAGTGCAAGAAGCTCAGCAAACAACATGAAAGCTGTATGAGAACTGAGCGCGAAGCACGTGTGCCCCGGTATTTATAACAAATGGGCGAGTGCGCTTGAACTCACAACAAAGCGGGAAAACACCGACCAATCAGCGATCAGCGAAACGCCAGGAGAGCGAAGAAAAAGGGGGGAAAGACGGCAAAGGAAAGTAGGGGAAAAAACGCGGGAGAAAACACTAGAAGACGAAATTATAAAAATTGCTTCCAGATGTCAGGGAAAAATGGAACACTGGAAAAATCATTCACCAGAGAATGGGAATTTTTCCAAATATGGTAAGCTTCCCAAAAATCGAGGTCATAAACTGACGAACATTTACAAATAATTCTAGCCGAAGAAAAATCAAAGCAGTGACCAGAAGTCCAACAATGCTGAGCAATGGAAGAGCGTGCTAGTTCTTTATGTTTAACATAATTTTGATGCTCTTTCAGACGGTGCTTAAGAGGCCGCTTAGTCTGGCCTACATAGCTAAGTCCGCATTTGCAAGAGATGCTATAAATGCCCCAGTTGCTTTGGCAATCAATGGGATGCTTTAAGTTTGTAAACTTGATTTTGTTCACAGGAGAGAAAGAAATATCGAAACCAAACTTTTTCAAAATCTTTGCAACTTGATGACTTGTTTTTGGATAAAAAGGCAAAACAATGGTGTAACCAACCTTAGACTCGGAAACCTTGCTGGAATGAGAGGGCTTTATTAGCCTATTATATATAGAATCAATAATCTTGGGCGAGTAACCCCGATCAAAAGCCACAGCTTTTAAATAAGAAAGCTCAGTATTTAAAGAACTGGATGAAGAACAGATATTCAAAGCACGAAACACAAAAGCCTTAAATGAGGCCAACTTTTGGTTTCGAGGATGAGAAGAGTAGTTGTGAGGAGGTAGTGTAACAGCAAAGGGCTTACGATACACTGAAGTCATAAAATCGTTATTACTTTTAGTAATCAAAACGTCCAAGAATGAAAGAGAACTTTCCATTTCCATTTCAATAGTGAATTGGATGCAAGGATCGATAGAATTAAGAGTGGAAAGTAAAAGCTCATTATTAACTTGGTTTTGGTCAAGCAAAACAAAGCAATCGTCAACATAACGAACATAGAACGGAAACTTTATGGTTTCAAAAAGTTTTACCTCAAAGTAGTGCATATAAATGTCACTTAGAATAGGGCTCAAAGGGTTACCCATCGCTAATTAGCGATGGGTAACCCTTTGAGCCCTATTCTAAGTGACATTTATATGCACTACTTTGAGGTAAAACTTTTTGAAACCATAAAGTTTCCGTTCTATGTTCGTTATGTTGACGATTGCTTTGTTTTGCTTGACCAAAACCAAGTTAATAATGAGCTTTTACTTTCCACTCTTAATTCTATCGATCCTTGCATCCAATTCACTATTGAAATGGAAATGGAAAGTTCTCTTTCATTCTTGGACGTTTTGATTACTAAAAGTAATAACGATTTTATGACTTCAGTGTATCGTAAGCCCTTTGCTGTTACACTACCTCCTCACAACTACTCTTCTCATCCTCGAAACCAAAAGTTGGCCTCATTTAAGGCTTTTGTGTTTCGTGCTTTGAATATCTGTTCTTCATCCAGTTCTTTAAATACTGAGCTTTCTTATTTAAAAGCTGTGGCTTTTGATCGGGGTTACTCGCCCAAGATTATTGATTCTATATATAATAGGCTAATAAAGCCCTCTCATTCCAGCAAGGTTTCCGAGTCTAAGGTTGGTTACACCATTGTTTTGCCT
Organism: Uloborus plumipes; assembly: GCA_038373865.1. Lineage (NCBI taxonomy): Eukaryota > Metazoa > Arthropoda > Arachnida > Araneae > Uloboridae > Uloborus > Uloborus plumipes. The sequence goes on along the minus strand of JAXGGA010000343.1, from coordinate 88,485 downwards.
TTTTATCCAAAAACAAGTCATCAAGTTGCAAAGATTTTGAAAAAGTTTGGTTTCGATATTTCTTTCTCTCCTGTGAACAAAATCAAGTTTACAAACTTAAAGCATCCCATTGATTGCCAAAGCAACTGGGGCATTTATAGCATCTCTTGCAAATGCGGACTTAGCTATGTAGGCCAGACTAAGCGGCCTCTTAAGCACCGTCTGAAAGAGCATCAAAATTATGTTAAACATAAAGAACTAGCACGCTCTTCCATTGCTCAGCATTGTTGGACTTCTGGTCACTGCTTTGATTTTTCTTCGGCTAGAATTATTTGTAAATGTTCGTCAGTTTATGACCTCGATTTTTGGGAAGCTTACCATATTTGGAAAAATTCCCATTCTCTGGTGAATGATTTTTCCAGTGTTCCATTTTTCCCTGACATCTGGAAGCAATTTTTATAATTTCGTCTTCTAGTGTTTTCTCCCGCGCTTTTTTCCCCCTACTTTCCTTTGCCGCCTTCCCCCCTTTTCTTCGCTCTCCTGGCGTTTCGCTGATCGCTGATTGGTCGGTGTTTTCCCGCTTTGTTGTGAGTTCAGGCGCACTAGCCCATTTGTTATAAATACCGGGGCACACGTGCTTCGCGCTCAGTTCTCTTACAGCTTTCATGTTGTTTGCTGAGCTTCTTGCACTGATGAAGGGGCTCCATTGTAGCCTTGAAATAGCTATTTGCTGTACTTTCTACCTTATTTGTGCTTTATTTACGTTGATTTTTAACTTCAAATATTCATAAGACAGTTTACAGTAATATATTTCTATGTTACTATGATTTACTGTAAAAAAAATGTATGCATATATTCTTTACTCAAGATGACAAACACATACAAACGTAATTGAATTAAAGAAACTCTAAATAATGTCCATTTCGTCTTTTGGAAGAATTTCCTGCTTTTCAATCAGTAATTGCACATGTTATATTTTCGAGTTCAATATAGCTAGTATTATGTAACCAATTTGAAATAAACACATTTTTCTTCGTAAAAAAGTATTATTGCTATTTTTGTAGACAAAGCACTAAAGAATAACACGAAATATATCTCAAGAAATGAAGTTTTCCCGACTTCTGTGCTGATTTTATTGATATGACTCTAACGCAAGCAATTAGCGACCCGAAGTTGTAGTACTTTTCACGAGATGGTATCATGTATTCTCTGAGGCGACATTCAAGCAAAAGTTTCTAAGTTTTAATTATCTCCTCCTGTCATTTTAGTTGGTTCTTTACTGCAAATTGAAAGTCTTTGAAAGTCAACATTTAAGCTTAAGAATAGAAGCTATTTCTGCGACTGTATGTACTTCTCTACTCGCTAAACGAGAAATTAAATTATTAATGCACTTGCAGTGGCGTACTTTAAAACGACAAAACTGTTTCGAAGACACTATTTCCCTAAAATTCCATAACTGTGATTTTTCTTAAAATGGAGTCATTAATATACTTAATTTTCACTTAATCGAAACATTATTGTACAAAAATGCTATTCTGCAAAAACTTTTCAAAAGAAAACTATTTTTAATTTTTTTTTAAAACGTAAAAACAAAGGATAAAATGTAAACTTTGATCAACATATGAATAATAGTGATGTGAGTCCAAGTGAAATAGATGATATACTAAACTAAGTAAATTGCAAAATGAATATATTAAATAATTAGTTATTTTAAATAAAGATTACGTAAAGAAATAACTATGTTATGCTCAATAAAACTTGTATTGAAATGCAGCTTTTTACTTTTGGCAGTTTTTGCCTTCAGCTAATTGCATCATTAAAGTATTTTCAGATAGCTCAGCTTTTTTTTCAATGTACGATTTGCTTTCAAATAAATAAATGCGTAATTTTTTTAAGAGGCAAATGAATAAATACTGATTGAATAAACGGAAACAAGGAAAAATAAATGTATTGAGGACGTATATAAACATAGGTAAGTACATAAATAGATAAGTAAATGAATGAAGGTTCGTGGAATTTATTAATGAAAAAAACAAATCCGTGATTTAATAAATAAATTAATTAATTTATAAACGAATAATGAAATAAACTATTTTACTTTGCTCCATAAACTTGAAAAATTGCATCAAATGTTTATAATAAAAAAACCTTAGCTTAAATAAATTAATAAAAATAAATAAATAAATACTGGATTATAAGTAAATTTGAATTTATACTTAGCCTGCTAATTACAAAAATTATTTTAATTTCATATTAACAGAAATTAGTTTGGCACAACTCAAAGTTTTACAGTTTGATAGTCACATTTTGAAATTGACTTAAAACTATGGTCTTTCATCTTTAGATGTATCTTTTTTTCAGCCTGGCATACAGTTATGATATTGGTATGCGTCACTAAAAACTAAATATTTTAGCATTTCACTTTGTCTCTCTTTACCTTACATAGTTAAAATAAACAACTTGAAGCACTTCATGATTTCAATTGATTTTCTTAGGTTTCAAAAGAAACGTGTTTCTACAGGGTTCGACAAAAAAACTTGGACAAAGTCTGTCACGTCCTGACACCAACAGGTTTTACCGTATACACTATACAGCTAATTCTTTTTTAAAAAGATTCTATATGTTTTTCTGCATTGAGGAGTGCAGTGTCGATTTTGTACTCATCATTGTTGCTTTGTTTGGAGAATGACACAAAGATGCGTTGCTATTTTGTTTCCATTTCGAGCTGGTAACGGTCAATTCGTTTGCTCAAAATTTCTCGACAGACTATTTCCAATGCAGTTAGCCGGTAAAAAGAGCTTAATCACGACTTACGCCGTCCAGTAAGTGGAAGAAAACGAACCGTGAACACATTTTCCAACCGTCAAGAAGCTCATCAAGAAGCGAGTGCAGCGAAATTCGAGGATCTCCAGTCAAAACATCGCTCGTGAGATCGAATCAGCGACCGATCAGTTCGGCGAATAGCTAAACAAGAACTTAAACTGAAGCTGTACAAGCTCCAAAAAGTGCAACTTCTCTCTGAAGAAAATAAGTGCGTGAGACTTCAAACATATCGCCAGTTCAAACGTCGGACCGCATGTGAGCGGTGGATGCACATCCTCTTCACAGATGAGCAGCTGTTCACTGTCGAACAGGCGCATAACCATCAAAACTACAGAATCTGGTTCACTAAAGCTCCTGGAACATCAGCCATCGTCGAACACTACCAAAATCCACAATCGGTGATGGTCTGGGGAGGAATTTGAGCTAGCGGCAAGACTCCTCTTGATTTTGCAGATTAAGAGGTCAAAATCAAACAAGAAATGCATCGGCGCCACATTCTTCAGGTCGTCGTACTTCTGTGGGCCCAGCAGCACTTTGGTGCTGAGGATTGGATGTTCCAGAAGGACTCAGCTCCGACTCACAGGACAAATGTACCGAACCCATTTTTCAGACTTCATCTCCTCTACGGAATGACCCCCTACTCGCCGGATCTGAAACCCATGAATTAGAGTGTGGTCCATTTTGGAGGCCAGGGCCTGTGCTAAGCCCCACCAAAGCTTGGAGTCGCTGAAGCAGTTGCTGCTTTGATAATGGAATCGACTGTTGCTGGAAAAGCTGTGGTCCATCTCTGAAAATTTCAAGTTACGTTTGGATCTGTGTATCACCGCTGGAGGAAGCCACTTTGAAACCTGCTGAGTATATTATTGTAAAAAGTCTATGTTAAAACCCATATTGGACCACTTATAGAACGCGTCATCAAAAAAACTTAAAATTGCATTTATGTTATTACTAGGAGGTGCTTAGACATATAAAACAAAAACTTTTAAATTATCTTTTTTAGTTTTTTAAATACAGGCTGTCCTATAAATAGGACAACGGTCCAATGCGCTACCTAAATTTCAAAATTTTAACTTACTATCCTAGAAAAAAAATTAAGAGTGAAACTTTGGAAAGCAGTCCAAACAAAGTCCAACATTGCATTTTTGGCATATAAAGAGACCTAAACACAGGCCCCTCATTTAGGAGGGTCAGAGAATGCCAATTATCCCCCCCCCTTGGCTTTAAGAATGCATTTACGTATAAGTGGGCTTATTTTTTGTAGTTTTCCGATGAAATTGCAGTTTTTTTTACCCTTTGACGCTCCCTCTGGCCCGTCATTTAGGGGGGGGTCAGGGGGTCAATTGCCCCCCCCCCGGGCTTTGAGAAATCAATGTATTTACATATAAGTGGGCGTGGTTTATGTTTTTCGATGAAATTGCATTGTGTTGTGACCCTTTGCCCCCCCCCCCGGAAAAATTCAAATGACGGCCCTGGCCCCCCTAGAAAAATCTGAACTGCAGGCCCGTCATTTAGGGGGCAGGGGGGTCAATTCCCTCTCCCCTGACTTTGAGAAATCAATGTATTTACATATAAGTGGGCGTGGTTTTTGTTGTTCTCTGGTGAAATTGTATTGTGTTTTTACCCTTTGACCCCTGGAAAAACTTGAAATGACGTCCCTGCTGAAATGACGGCCCTGCCTAAACAGCAAATGATACACTCCAATCTAAGAGGAATTCTGAAAATTAGAATGGTTCCCCCCAAAGAGAACAGGTGTACATGTACAAAGTCTCATGTCCAGGAATGCAAATCTTTAGATGTACAAAAAAATACCATGGGGGAAGCCAGTCAATCAATCGACAACCCTTACACTGGTAAACTCCACCCACATGACCTTGTTTGTTATCTTTTGTGGTGGAGATTTCTTTCTTTCTTTTTTTTTTTTTTTTAGTTGCAAACGTTTATTTGGTTCGCCACTATGTTTTTTTTTTTTTTTTTTTTCAATTTATTACCCTTCTTTATCAGATCTTTGAAAATAAAATAGTATCAGAAAAAGCAGAAATGCTGCCATCGTGCACTTTGTAAATCGAGATGACACCCTTTTTTTAAATATAACCACTCAACAGTGCTAGGAGCAACATTCGATGTTGGAATTTGAATCAGTTGAAAATAAGGGTAGGTATTGGACTGTTGTCCTGTTTTTAGGACACCTGCATAATTCGCTATATAAATCTATAAATTATAACAATTTTCTTGTATATTTTTATTCATATCAATAGCACTATCTTTTTACTCTAAAAATAATTCCATGCATTCATTTTTAAACTAAATGTTTAATTTTAAATTAATTATTAAAAAAATCATGTTTTTAAGTCATATTTTTAAAATTTATTTTTCAACTTAAATTTATTTTAATTGTCAAATTTTTGGTTGCATATTATGCACATGTTCATCAAAAATGATTTCCCTCAAAGTTTAAATAAATCAGTCGTGTTATTTGTCATTTACAACTATTTATTTCAGCTGTCCTGTTTATAGGACAGCGGTCCAATATGGGTTAACATTAGTGTTGTTTTGCTAACTTTCTTGTATTTAATAAAATTATCACAATAAATCTTTGTCCGGGTTTTTCTACCGCGACCCTGTAATATTCATAAATATGAATTCAATAAAAATGCATTTATTTTTTCTTTATATTAATATAGCCCATATAATTACGTGAACAAATAATGTTGTGTGTCCCTAAAAGAGCTATTTTTACGCATATGAAACAAAAAATTAATAAACGCATAAGAAGTGTTATTATGCGTTTATAGTACCCAACATTAGTTTTACTTGAAGCATCTTAGATTTTGAAAAAATGTCTTTGCAGAATATTTCACAAAAGTCATTTCATCAATTTCAAAAAAATTTTGAGATGTTGTCTCTACTTTCTTATATAAAATTGTGTTCGAAGCTTTTCCGAAGTAGTTTTTTTCTTCTTCTTTAATTGTTTAAAATTTCAAGGAAAAAGAGCTTAACAGTGCAAATCAAATAATCTCGGCTGACAATTCTTATCATATAACACTCACGAAGGTAATTCAAAAACGCTTCAGCATTTTAAAGCTAGTTTTTAATTTTTTACACAGTGTTCATTTGTGACGCTTCGAATTATCTCACCTTAATGTTCAATAATCATAATACGTCAAAGTCCCTACTTTGGTTGCACCGCAAAATAAAATGCGGCAAGAACTTTAAATGTCACTTTTTTGACATCCTTTAATTTATCCAGCACGCCTTTTATTTTATGATATTTTTGGCACCTAAGTCTCAACTGTCACATTCAGTTCTTTCAATGAATGTTTTATTTTATCTTTGTAAACATATTTGAGTTCCTATTCAAACAATTACGTTATGAATTTTACATGTGACTGCAAACGCAACTTGTGAAGAAATGTCTCATTACAGGAAAAATGTCCTTCCAAAAATGAAAAATACTTTGACAAACTCAAAACGTATAGTTATTCTTGAACACTTTTTACTACATCGCTCTAATATTTCTACTAATTCACTGACTTCATAGGTTGGTTCAGATGCTTGCAGGAATACTTTATTACTTTCAAAAAATATAAGTACAGACAAGTGGTCTGAGATTGAAAATCGCGATATTGACAAAAAATGAGACTTTGAGATATTTGAAGACACGTTTTTGTTTATAATAACGGCATACTAGTAACACATTGAAAATTGACTTTCTTTTCGCGCTTCATTTTTAGTAATAATTTAAAGGCCAAGTTTGTGCAGTAGCGCTGAAGTAAAATAAATGACAACAAAGTAAAATAAATCAATTCATGAATGAAAATAAATAAATTATAAATAAATAAGAACGAAAAAGTTGCAGATGTTGCTGCTTACCTGTTCATGGCAGTGTGTACATTGGACATGAGTGGACTTTGGTCTTTAAACCTTTACATCTTCATTTTTAGACATAGGGCAACATTACATGTGGTTAGAATCTCTATCAACTCAACATAGTTCTTCGTGTAGCGAAATTACTTCCCTCAAAGCTCAAGCTTGGGATAATATATGCTAAAAAGTAAATCCACGGAACTTTTTTTTTTTAGTTTCCTTTTCTGTGCTATAATTGAAAATACTGATGCTAATTGAACATAAGCATTTAATGTATTGACTGCATTTTATGTTGAAGGGATAGTTGAAGGAACAAATGCACAAAGAAGTGATTTAATGAAGGATTGGTTGTATGATTAAAAATCCAAGCCAACGAAGAAACGCTTAAATGATCTAATGATTGATTGATTAACTCATTGAAAACGTGTAAAATAAATGATTTATGTAATGTGTGAGTAGGCTAATGGAAAGAACGGGATTGGTTGATTGAACGAATGTGTTGACCGTTAGTTGGAACAGATATAACTAATTAATTGATTGAACATGATTAACTAATAGATTCAAAGATCTTTATTGATTGATTAAATGTACGTTATTGTTTGAACACATGTAGTTGGTTGACTAAATAAGCGTGATTAATCGGATGATTTACTTAATGAACGTGATTGATAGGTTGAATAAAAGCGATAATAATTTGAACGTAACTATCCAAATGTGCTTGATTAATTGAAGAATCATGATTGATAAATAAAATAAACATGATTAAGATTTAAGCATTATTTAGTCAAACATGATGGATAAACTGAAAGTGATTACTTGATTAAACGTGTTTTATTAAATGAACGTGATTAAAGGAACATGGTTGTTTCATTGTACGAACGAAATTAATTGACTAAACGTGACTGACGGAATGAATGTGATTTTATTGATGGACAAAACTAAATGAACTTTTGTATATATATGTGGTCAAAAATATTTTTTTAGTTATAATATAATAGCATTTGTGTAAGTAAATTTTTAAGTAATAATTTGGGTCGTTAGCGTATATTTACTTTAAACCGTTGCTACAATTTGTAAAATGCATGCTTAATATATAAAATTAAATGGTTGCGCTCGTTCACTTACTTATTCATTTTTAAATCAATGACGTAATCTTTTATAAGTCAATAATTTACACACTTTATTTTAAAATCACCTTATATCTTCATTCACATACTATTTTCTTTTCTCATGAAATTTCTTCATTCAACAAAGAATTTATGCAAGTCTTAAAGCTCGCCTATTGTTTCATTGCGTATTTAATATTTCATTTATTTTATGATTTTTTTTAATAATCAATTGAAAAAATAAGGGAAATATTTAATTAGAAAACTATTTTATCTTCTCTTTTGTTTTTCAGACACATATTTACTGCTAAGGATAAAAATAAACTTCAATATAAGTTAATTATATAATCTTCGTACATTATTTCAGAATAGGTTTTAATATATCCAGTATTTATAAAAGAATAAACTTTTTACATACACGAAAATAGTACCGTTTTAAAGCTGTCAACTATAAAAATAAAAAACTACTGAGCGATCATATACAATATTGAAGTGATATGTATTTACCTGAATTAAATAAGAAATACATGTTGTTTTAAACAAGAAAGAACACAGACTAATTCAGATCATAGAGTTTCAAACTCATTAAGAAAACTACCGCTAAACGCAAGCGTGACAGAAAAATCGAAAGCAATTACCAAGAACCGAAAACTATTTTCGCTTACAAATGTAAAATCAGACCATTACATTCAGGATGCACTTTAAGGTAATGCTGATTAAAATGGAAATGGTTGCAGTCCAAACCAAAGAAAAAGATCGGTTAATTTCAGATTTCTGCTATTTTAAACTCAATTTAATTTATTTTTAAACACACTATTATTCTGCAAATGATGTTTTATATCGTTAGACACAAAAATGATCTTTTCGTCCTATTTCTTTAACCTTTCATTCGAATTTACCTAATTTAGGTTTCGTCGTACAATTCTCGTGACGCGTAGATTCGAAAAATAAATAGTTCTGCAAGACACAAAATGTATTTATTATAGAACTTTAGCTGCTTTAATATTGTAATGGTTTGGGTAACTGCTGTTCATGGATACTCTGCCCTATTAACAATAACAGTATGGCTGAAAATTTAACGTTGCTGCAACCTTTCTATAACATTCTTAAAATTATGAACGAGCAGGAAGAAATTTTCCTGCTAAAGACATTCTCGTTTCATTTCATTTCACACTCCAGGGTCTCCAGTACCTACCACAGCTTCGAGGTTTAACCGGGGATAGGGCCCGGAAGAGCGCTATGTTCTTAATTTTGAACCAGAACCTAGGGTCGAGCAAACCCTAGGCCCAGCACCCCCAGAGGTATCGTTTCATTTGGAGGACTTTGTGACCACGACATTTTTAACGCCTCCCACCCACCATTAATCAAGACGGTGGATCTTTGATCGGCTGGGATCGAACCCGGGTACCTCCGGACGCGAGTCCGATGCCTTACCGATCGGGCCACCACGGCCCAGACATCCTGGTTGTAGTGCACAGAAAAAATCTTAAATTTTCCTGACATTTAACCATATACTTTACAGGTTTGCTTCCAAATTCAGGAAAATACCTCCTTTATTGATTGCGCACTCAGATGCCCCTATACGATCCAAGCTTCATGAAAGTTACTTTAAAAATTAATGAAGAAAACAAAAAGTGACCTATAGGGACAAATATGCGTGCATAATTTAACCAGACATAACAGTTTGATAAAACACAAACCCACACATTAAGATTTATGTAAAAATGCCTTCAGAATTATTTCAAACGGCTTTGCTCTTGTTGCCTTTAGTATATTTGCATTTTGATCAAAAAGTTTAAAGAAGAACTTGCACTAAGAAAGAGCCTTCAAACCTATAAATCTATCAAACTAACTTAAAGAGAAATGCAATATAAGAAAACCAATGCCTAACAAATTTAATTTGCATATTTTACTATGCATAATTTTGTAGGGCCATTCCAGCCTTACGTGTGTGACTTTTTGACGCCATTTCTTTGCAAATAACAATAAAAACCAGGACGATATTTTTCATATATTTCTTAGTGGTTGCTATTGGAGTAACAGAAGATATGCAAAAGTTGTAATGCGGCGTTATTTTTTTCATAGGACACTTTTGAATTTTTTTATAAAATTTTAAATACAGAGTTACGTACGTGTGACTCGGAAAATCTGAAAATTAGCTATACCTCATATTATTGTGTAATTTCCTGTGAAGTTTTAAAAGATAAATGAACGGTGATTTTTGTGCATGTGTCTAAGTATACTAAGTAAGTATTCCACATATTTTTTTTTCCTAAACTTCGTAGAGTAGCAATACAATTTTTTTAATATTCCTTACGTGTGTGACACTAGAGCCTTACGTGTGTGACCGCGTGCAGCATGTGTTCATTTTAAAGTCAATTCAACTTCCACAACTGATCATTATAGCTATCAGCATTATATATGTGTCTGTCTGTCTCTACCCCCTCCCCCCCACTCCCCCCTCCCCCTCCCCCCTCTTTTAATATTTTTTGAGTGAGCAGTCCGATTTGAACAAACTTTTTTTTGTTCGAAAGATCTCGACGAGGAGACTTCATTCTCATATTTGACTTTCAGATTTGAACAATTTTTCGTTCAACTTTGAACCGTTCAAACAACCTGTCCCCTTGAACAACTTTTGAGTAAACAATCCGATTTGAACATTTTTTTTTTGTTCTAATAATCTCGGCGAGGATAAATAATTCTCACATTTAATATTTTTGTTTGAGCCCTTTTTTGTTCAACTTTGAACCGCTCAAACAACTGGTCCCCCGCTAATTACTTTTGAGTTAAACAGTCTGATTTGAACAAACTTTTTTTGTTAGAAAGATCTCGGCGAGGACAATTAATTCTCATGTTTGACTTTTCGAATTGCCCCCCCCCCCCACCCCCACGTACCCATTATCTTTCGGCTGAATATTTTACCAAATTTGAAATTTGAAATTGGCAAACGGGAAAGTAGGCTCCTTCAGTTCCGGACGGAACCACTTGTTTAATATTTGATTTTTTGCCCTAAACGAAAGATCTGATTTTGTTGGACATTGCCGCTAGTAAATAATTAAATTGCAAAGATGTGTTCACAAAATAAAGAATGAAGACGAAATTAATTCTCATTTGTATACGAATTATATATAGGTTATTTTGTAATTTATTTATATAACATGTTACATGTAATCAGAGGAGATTAACAAAAAAAAATTAAATTAAAAAAATCGGTTCCTGGGAAAGTTTCTCAAACAAAGACCTGACTCTTAACCCTTCACTGCACGATTTTTATATTTTCATGTAAAAAGTCATATGTTACCTTTTAATAACTCTGAGTTCAGGAAAAATGAAGAAAAAAATTTATCTTCAAAAGGTGCACCAAAAATGATGTTTTAATTGTTTGTTCTACATATGGCACAAAGCACATAGCATATGCTTTGTATACCGATAAGTGTAATAATCTACAATGTGTTTTGTGCCATAAGTGGTACAAACAAATATGCCACTATGTGTATTAAAACATTTTTAGAACAAAGGAAATAATGACTAAACACACTTCTAACGGAAATGCAGACACTCTTTTTTTCAAAAGAAAGAACTGTAATACCTAGACTAGTGCAACTAACTAGCGCATAAACATCACACTAAACTGTTATAGCAATGTTCCAGAAGGGGCGTAAAACTCAGTTTAACTGCATTTAAAAAGTCATTGGAATATATGAGGGTTTATTTGGTTTGTGCCAGAATCTGGCACACCGTGCAGTGAAGGGTTAAGGTAAACCATTCAAAAGTCTTACGCGTGTGACAGCTTTTAAAGAGCCTCGCTAAAACGTTTCTGCCGAATGGATGAAGATGTACGTCAGGTTACAGGTGTTATGTATCAAGTTAATTTATGATATGAGACAGTTTTCTTTTAGTCCCCTAATTAGACCTTGGGGTTAAACTTTTCTATCTTTTGCCTTACGTGTGTGACCAAAAAAAAGTAACCTGCATATTTTGAGGGTTAAAAACTTATGAAACACTTTATTACAAAAAATATGAGATATAATCATACTAAAGGATCTACGTTCATGATATTTGATAGTTTTTCCAAAAAAAAAAATTGATTATTAGATGAAAAAAATTCTCTGACATTTTTTCACTAATAATGCATTTTTTTAAAATTTGTCTCAATGTTATTAAACAAGGCTAAAATATGAGAAAAGAAAAATTTTATCTTAAAATTGATGCTGGAATCGAAAAGAGTAGATATTTTTTTGTCAAAAAATAAGGTTTGTTTTTGTATTATGGGGGGAAAAAATTTTGGTGTGTTAGGACCACTTTTCGTGGAATTGCCCTGTAGCGGAAAAGCTTCAAATAAGTGGCTAATGTTACAATTAATATTTGGTAACATGTTCAAAAGGAGCGAAAGAGGTCTTTATTTATCTAGTCCTAAAAAATAAAGAATAATCCAAATGTAATACCTGTATTACGAAACAAAATTTTAAAAGATACTTCGAGAATCATTTATGAACTAATTGGAAAATATTTTTGTTTTGGCGGAGCGAGCTCCTGTTCGAGAAGTTTTTAAAGACAAATCTCTAAGCGAGTTCAACAAAAAGAAAAAAAAACTCAATATTTTGGCTTTTACTGCAAAACATTTGGAAAGTTTGAAAATGATTTTTTTAACCATATTTCGTCTGAAAAATTTTACAGGAATCTTCGAAATGACATTGTTAAATTCATGATATACTTCTCATTTCTAGCAAGTGAAACTACGTTTTCCGTGGTTAATATGAAAGAAAGATTAGATTTTTGTACCCGAAATGTTGGTAGCAATCCAGTGTAAGTAAAATAAGCAACGGATATTTTTTTCTCTCATATTTTGATATTCTTTAATTATTAGAACCTGAAGTTTAATCTATATTGTCCATTCTTGAAGTTTCTGAAGTTCAATACCAAGTTTTGTTTTAGAATAATTTATTTTTATGTATATTATATAATAGCACAATTTTATGAAATTCCCTATTCAAAATACTTATTTTTTTTTAAGTACAACTGTATAGTGTTCAAAAGCTGGTCTGCTGACTCGATTATTTAATGCTGTCACTTAAGATTTTCTTTCCTTTAAATGATAATAAAAATAATTTGTTTAGTTGAGTCCTCAAAAACTAACACGAAAACTAAAAAATTACAATATTAAGGAAGTCAGCAACTAGTTCACAGTGCATTTTTTACTACTTCTCATTTGTTTATGTAGAAATAAATAGTCCAATCGTCTTTCTACTCTTCTTTCTTGCGTAGAGTTTCCTTTAACACTTTTTTTCAAAATGTATACTCTACTTATAACGTAGTATAAAAGACAGTTTCATAAGTTACTTTTCCTGAAACATTATGATATTGTGTAAACCATTGACCATGGTTTTAACATACAAAATATTGCATACATCTTAAGCACAAAGTGCATAATCTACATCATAAACGTAGTTATACCTTAAAACAAATAAATACTTTTCAATTATTTTATTCTCATTCTCAAAACCCTCACGCAGTATTGTGAAATGAAATGACATTTATCATCTCATCAATATGCGATACAATGAAAAATTTACCTAGCAAAACAGTTTACATCTTCAAAACTTTCAAAAAGAATATTTTCTGCGGCAAATAAAATCATATTTTAAAACACGTAAATATTATTCAATTATTTCGGTTACATCTCCGAAACAATCACACAGTAAAGATTACACATAATATGTATCCCTTGTTCTGCCAGCTGGATGATATTTCCCGTTGTCGCCTGTTCAATTAGGTCTTCCTCTTCAGAGAATTTACAGATTAGTCTAATCAGGAAGATAACGAAATCCTACATTTCCCCCTTCATTGTTAGCTGCATTTCTAATAATTTCGTGCTTTGATTAGTTCTCTAAAGCGTTCTCATTTGTTACGTAGTAATTAATTTTCTAAATAATTCATTTTCGCTCCTGCAACTTGCAAAAGCTCTCGTAGGGGAAAATAATTTAAACGCAAGATGCTATTTTTACGCTACATTCAGCGTTTTGGGTATTTCAGTCAGTTGATTTTGAAAAGGTGTGTTATAATTTATTGTTTCTGTTACCAAACTGTGCATGCGTAGGCTAATGAAAATTAACAATTTTGCATATTCCTAACATATTTGCTGTACATTTTTAAAAATAGGTTGTTTAAACTTTATTAACTATAACATTTGGAATTAAATGTCTTCAGTTCAAAATAAATTTGTTCGTCTGCTTCTCATTTCTTGCAAATTAGGTTGATGATTTTTGTTTAAATATTCCTTTCAACTTAATAAAGTGGATAATTTTAATAAACTCGTTCAATTTGTTTTTTTTTTTTTGATGATTTTGGCAAATATAATAAATTATTGCGTGTCACAAGCATCACAAGATTTTTTCGACGGGAAGAATAAAGAAAGGAGTTAAATGTGTTTATAAGCAATATTTGTGTCAAAGCATTTTCAGATAGTTCAGTTATGTAATTAGTGTAACCTAGAGCCATTCGGCCCAAGTTAATTTTTAATTGAGACTAAACTAAGTAGCGCATACTCTTAACACGTTTTGTTCAATGTAGAAAGCAAATCACTTATAATAACTATTAGTGTAGTTTAAGTATCACTTCCTTCTAACAATGTTTAGCTCATAGATTCTAATTGCTACCATATCTAGTTTTATAATTCCTTTATTTTTAATTTTAAAAATAAGCCCTAAAATAAAATTAAAACTATCCTTAACACAATGTCTAGAGTAAGTCGATAGTAAGTACTGAAGAAAGTACGCAGATTAAAAAAAAAGTAAAAAAAAATTATAGCATATAAAATGTGAAACACTATCGAAATTTCTTAGTAGTTTCTAGTTCAGTGCATTTTATTTCAGTTTCAAGTTTATAAAGAAAGTTTAAATCATAACCCGTACTTCAAAATCATCATACTGAGTGTGCTAGTCTAAGTAGAGTTCTGAGAAACTGCAAGTCATTCAGATCAGCAGTTTCTAGTGAGCCAAGATGAGCGTTGCTTAAGTCTTGATACAGCTTAAGACGCATCTAAAAATACCAATACATGACTCAACTAAACTAAATACTTGTTAAAATTTCGTCGCAAAGCTTCGTCGTAAAAATAATTTAACGACGACTATAACATGATTTTGTCCATATTTCTTTATCGGTATAATCTAAAGATCCGTGTTTGTAAAAATATCATAAGATAAGGTCTTTTATATCGTTTCTGTTCGGTATCTATATCTTAATCGCCCCCTGGCGATGGATCATCTTTAGTTCTTTTACAACTATTTTCACGCTAAAACATATGGCAACCCCAAAGTAGGGTTTGTAATATAAAAATCGGCAGAAAGTTGCCGCCATGTATGCATGTAACACTATTGCAAAATAAGTCACTTTTCAGCATACAGTCTACTCGCTACTGAGTCTATCATTCCGCACAGTTTCATAAAATGCTGTAAAGTGGCACAATACTGCATGACACTAAACTCCTTTGTTAGGGAAAAAATATATTTTCCAACTCTTCATGCAAAAATCTTTTTCTTCCATTATTTATCTAAAAGTTCTTTCAAGTCCAAAATATCCCATGACTTAAAAAAAAAAAAAAAAAAAAAAAAAAAACCTTATTCGAGAATAAAAACAAAGTAAAAATTACAAACTATCCGTTGGTATCATTCTTTTACCATTTTATGTTAAATCTGACAGTCTATAAAAAAACTAATATTAGAAAAATTCAATGTGAATATACAAAAAAAGTTTTTTTTCCTTTGTCGCCTAGAAATTTTTATATCTGTTTGTCGTAATAAAGAAGGCAGTTTCCAAATTTTTATCGACTTATTTTTCGATAACTTATTATTGAGTTAAAGCTTCAAACTAGTTTAAAGATATATTTGTTATTTTTCTTTTCTGTGTATGGCTGTCTTAGACATTAAACACTATGCTTTTGAGTTTTTCCTGTACTTTTTTTACGTTTATTTCCTGTATGGTGTTTTTTCCCTCCTGGGCTTCTATTGAAGCTAATTTTATTATTAAATATCTTATTCGCCCAACCGCTTTTTCGTGGTATGTCACAAAACGTTTTGCCGTGAACGCTTTAGATTGGTTTGGTTTAAAGACAACATATGTTTAGCGTTCTTGTCGTACTTCAAAAGTGTTTTTTTTTTCTATTGGTTTTTATTACAAAGAGGTGAAGAAGAACGAAGCACTCTTCTGCAACATATAATTTATTCAAAAAATATTTTTAAATGTTTTAATTAAAATGACATCTTCTTTTGAATATTACATTTGCAAGTTTTTTTTTTTTTTTTTTTTAACAAAATAAAGCTACTCTCTCTGAAAATTGCTATTATGTTTCATACATTTGGTCTTATATTGTTTTCAAGCGTAATAAATCGTTAAAACGAAAATGAATTTCCAAATCAGTTCATTATTTACCGGTCCACCTCTTTCATAAAACGAATCTTCTTGTCGTAAAATAGTAAGAATTCCCCCCCCCCCACTATCTGTGTATATCAACTACTGTCCGTTCGTGAACGCCGCGTCTAGCACTCGCGAACCATTCCACTTAAAAAAGAGGTGATGGGTTATGAGTGGGGTTTTTAACCCTTTGATGGTTATGAACGAGTTCAGCTCGCAATCGAATCGTGCTTCATAATGCGCGCAAACGAGTTCCGCTCGGGAGCAAGATTTTGACCGAAATGGTTAGTAAGGAGCACTACTCGCGTAGTGAAATTTTTCTCCAATGTGCGCTGACGAGCTGACTTCGTTCGCCATTAGTATTCTGCACTGATGTACTGTACTGTACTATAAATACTATAAGAAATTTTTAAATCGCGCGAGGCGATCTATCTACGGCATCGCCAGAGAAAGATGACATTTTCGGAAGAACGGCGGGGGAAACAGCTGCCACTTTCGACTACTGCTTACTCCTAATGCTGCGCGAATTAAGTAAACGGACACTGCTCATTTCCATAACCGTCAAAGGGTTAATTTAAAACTTGCACTTGCTATCCTTTTGACATATTCAACTAAACTATGGATTTGACATTAGCATCTTTCTACGGTTGTTTGATACAGCTTGAAATGCTTCTTATTCTTACTCCCTTTATTGGTAGCTTACTTATAACCCCTATTTTGGTAAGATCAGAGAAGACCCGACGCATGCGTAAATACGCGAAAGGTTTTACCTAAGAAAGCCAGACAGTAGAATTGTCTACTGAGATAGGAATCGAAAATCAAAATTTTGAGTTAGGAGAAGTGTTCAGCAGGGCTGACTGAAACAAATTCTGAATGGCTACTCCACATGTTGTACTAGTATGGCATTTCGTAGTGAAACTGATCCCATTACACACATTTTAAGTACATATTCATATAATATTGGTGAAAAGCAAAGCATCAGCACAATAGCAGTTTTAACATTGTCAAACTTTTTTTTTAATGTAGTTTGTATCAGATTTTATGGTCGTATGGGTGATTTATTTGTATTTTATCACGTCTGGTCAAGTATCCAAACCAGTATAGTAATAATGGAAATCTTTAAAATGACGTCCATGAGAGAGCGTATATATTTCTAGAGAACTAACCAACTTTTCCACTTATAAAACATTTCCCCACGTTTTCTTACTCTAGGGGTATTTTTTTTTTCATTGAGGATAAAAAAAAGAAAATAATAAAGAGTTTTGAGAGAAAAGGATGGAATAAAAAATTTAGTAACACACGTTAAAATAGTCATGTGTTAATTAGTATGATTGCTAAAATATCTCAAAACAAATACGATTATATTAGTTTTCGCCTAAATTAGCAAGTTTTAACAAGTTATAACTTAAAAATGAATAAAAAAAGGTCTTTTTGCAGATTATTATAGTATTTATTTCTACCTTATTTGCATATATATATTTTAATTGTAATTCCCGAATCGAAATTTGTGACTGTAGTTCAAATATATTTTTCTCTATTATTCTTTCACTTTTAAGTATTCGGGAAAAGTACTGCAATTAACTCAAATTTAAAGCCCAATTATTTGAAAGAAATAATTTTATGACGTTTTTGTATTAGTTATTTTTTTTTCATAAAGGATAATTATTTTGCTTTCAAAAATTTGTTTTAAATGTTAGAAACATTTCATATGAAATAGTTCACAACCTAAGCCTATTGACAAGAAAATATTAAATAGATATTTGAAATTGTTATTATTATTATGATATTATTATTTAGTTAATACAGATGCTCTTGAAAAGGTAGGCTTGCTTATTTCTCGACAAACGTTTAAAAAAGCATGGAAAAAGGTATTAAAACAGCTACAAAAAATATTTTGAACCCTTTCTGAATTTTTTTAGGTGTTTGAAAAATTGTATTTTCTTTATAATTGTCGTAATCTGATTCAGCGTTTCAAATGTACAACAATGTATGAGCTTCCTCAAGAACAGGGCGTTTTGAGGTAATGCATTTTTGAGAATGAGATGTATTACTTTTTTCATCACTGCTGGCTGAAAGAAAGAAAATGATGTTTTCTGAATTCTATTGAAATGAAGAGCTATTTTTTGGAAAAACTCATTTCGTGAGAAATGGAAATTTTAGCATTGTCATAAAATAACAAAACACTGTTTTCTGCCAAAAGAAAGTAAATTTCTTAGCTCGAAAAAAATGTTTAGACGGAATTTTCAGATGAACAAGAATGTGATCCCATGTGATCATGACATCTTTCCAAGTACGCAGCAACATTTTAATGGAATATTATTAGAGTGCCTTTCATGTAAGAGATGTAAAATGCCTTACATCTATTTCTCTTTGAACGGATCGTTGTTCCATCTGATTATATTATTTGTGTCGTCATAAATATTTTAAAGTTTTACACTATTTAAAAATGATTTTAAAAAAATGAACACAGTAAAATAGGCCTTTTATGCTTATTTAACGTAAACATTTTATGATATAAATACTAGCTGTGATAAAAATTCAAAACCCTTCAAAACATTAAAATAATAATCCATAAAATGATTATGGATTTTCCCCTCCATACATTATTTTAAATAAAATATTTTAAATGTCAGCAGAAGTTAAAAGATATTTTGTTTGAAATAAAAATCTAATAAACAAAAAAAAAATGATAGGTAAGATTAGAAATTCGTAAATAGGGTTTTGGATATATTTAATATTAAATAAAGCCTGAATATACGTGATGTTTATAAAGTCTTGCACTAATTAAGGAATTTCTCTGGAAAAGAAAATAATGTAATTATAATTATTATTTTTTCTATCTCTCTCTCTTTAAGTTTTTGCTTAATTAATTTAATTTTTTGTTCAACTTTAAAACACGTCTTCATACACATCATTTGTAATTCTGAGAAGAGTTAACCGATATTTAACTTCGCGACCGACGCAAACGCAGACAAAGTGTATTTTCTAGGGGGGTGGGTTTTGTCTTAACACTGCAGAAGGAGGATTTAAACTGCCTCGCTGGAATTGGCACTGTATGCTAAAACCAAAGGTTCTGGAACGTTGACCCTCAAAACCTTCCTAGCTATACCCCTGGGCGTATTCTTTCATAGACCCAATTTCTGTTTCAGATGTTAGGGCAACCTACATGGGTTTAGCTAAACTTATTAAGATGAGGTTCAAAATAAAAATAATGACGTATAATTCCTTTTTTTTTTTGTATGTTTTAAACGGGGCTTCGTATTGGCTACTAACATATTGCAGATTTTGTGGATTCCCTGAACTCGGCAATTTTTTCACGTGAAAACACTATCGCCGCAGGTCATTGGAGCGAAAAGGTAAACACCAATTTTCCCATTAGATGGAAGGAGACACGTGAGCTCTATTTGATGTGAAACTGCACTATCAATTAATTTTGCCTTCATGAGGTACTCCATGATAAACGAGTACTTGAGAGACCCTTTATATGCCGCATAATCATACTACATGCAAACTGTTGATTTTCAGCATCTGGAAAATCCACCAACTGGAGTCAGGTTTGATACTGTGTCTTTGGGCGTAAGAGGCGTTTAAATCTTAAACATGATTAGCTGAGCCAATATTTTGAAAAGTGCTAACTTGAAGTTGGAGTTTCCTGTTTATTTTTTTTTACAGAAAAAAAATAATATTGGATTCTAAGTCTAAATCGGGTCTAAATGCAAGAAAATAAAAGGGGGAGGTCAAGGAAGTTATTTCCCTTCTCCTTAGATTACTCACGTTGAAGCCGTTAGAGATCTGATGTTAATATGAGTTACACATCTGAGTTAATGCTTTCAGTCTTCATTAACGTCTCTAAAAAATGATATCTCCTTGTATTTTTAACATAGAAATAAGATAGTTATATTAATATATACATATATTAGCTAAAAAATCAAATTTCATTATAAAAAAGCATTTCTTGGAAATAAAAATGAGCGGTAAGGTTTTCAGTTAAGATAAATTATATTACCAAATCCAAGCTAATAAAACATGTGTTTTGTTTTAAAACAACACACAACTTCAATATTTTCAACACACAACTCTCCTGCTTGCTTTTCTTTAATTAGTTGCAGGAAATTTAATTTCTTGATCAGAAATTCAAATTTAGCATGCTAGTTATTATCTAGTTATTTAGCAAAGTTTTGAGAAATGGAAGCACCAAAAAAATAAATAAATGAAATAACAATAATTAATGAACTTAATTTTTGCAGTGTCAACTTTTCTTATTTTGTTAAGTTCTATTGGCAGGTCATACAAACCACAAATGAAGCAATTGTACTAAAATGAATTGCTTTTCGGTTTTTAAGAACAAAAATGTTCAATAAATATGGCTAAAACCCATTATTTTTGCTTTTTAATTCTTATGAAATGAAAGAGGCAGTTCGGTAACATATTCGTTATTGTTCACTGTTACCGCTCTGACTTTAATTTTATTGCCGAGACGATCGCGCTAAACCTAAATCAAACACATGGATTTTTCACTTGTAATCAAGGAATGTACTTATAAATAAAATAACGTTTAAAATAATAAAACTGTGCATTTTAGCGTGTGTTACCGATTGATGACTTAAATTACACACATTTTATAAAATCACTTCAAAGAATTTACCTATAATTTTAGATGCAGAAATAAAAATCTTTAATGACAATGCGATGAAACATCACACCAGCTACTCAGTATCACGTAGTATCTGCAGGAAATGGACATGGGAGTCTCAAAATGGATCGGAAGTAATTGTTACCGCTCTGATGGCGGAACTGAGGGACGCTTATTTTGCTTCGGCGAGAAAATCAAAAGTCGATTAAAACAAACATAAAGGAACATATAAATAGAGGGTTAAAAATAGAATCGTTTTTAGTGCAAGGGGGTTTGTTGGGAAATTAGAAAGTGCGCACGACCTGGTTTTCATGTTAAGCTTTACTGGTGGGGACACGTTACCGATCTGATTTTTTAAAAATAATAAAAATATTTTTTGAAGATTTTTTTTTCCTGATATTATTAGATGAAATGAAAGCAAAACCTTAGCTTCTTTTGCCGAAAAATTATTTTTTGACAAGTAATTGAAATACTAATGAAAATTCACTTGGGACTCAAATTAGCACTTTTCTAAATACTAGTTCAGCTTAATTTTATCACGCAGTTGCATTTTTTCTATGGTTAGCAGCAAACGTACATATAGCCCAAAGATGACAGTTGTTTTTAGAAGGATTTGAATTTTTTCTTAATCATTCTCAAAATATTAAATATCGGTGGACATCATTTTTCCGGCAGAATTCTTTACTAATTTAGAAAAATTGACTGAGTTTTCTGAAAATTAAACACATTCTTCAAGTAGAGCGAAAAATATAGAAGGCAAACTATATGTAATACAGAACTTCGCAAATTTATTCAATCAAGGCATCATTTTATCAACACTGGAAAAAAAACTATTCTATCCTGCAATAGTCTATAGTCTGTCTTGCAATAAGCAATATTAACAGCGACAAATTTGCTATAGAGGCATAAAAAAGAAAATCATTAACGCATATTCTTATAACTTTGTCTCCGTACGTGTTTAATGTTCTTACTGTTTTAAATATGACAACCGTAACACGAAACAGCTGTTGCATGCCCAAGTCGATTTTTATGGTTTTTGCCGACAAGATGCCATTAGCATTTTTTCTCCTTCTTTTCAGTGTTCATGCATATTAAAAAATCTAACGTGATAAAAAAATTAAAGAAATATTAGATTTCTTTAAGCACGTTCGTAGTTCTTTCTTTTCGTTCTTTTTTTTGGTATTTTAGCGTAAAAATTTTCAGGTAATTTGTCATTAAGCGATAGAAGCGACGAAAAGTTTTAGCTTAACCTGCTGTTGTCAATGTATTTTAAATAAGAATTTCTGTAAAGACTTTTTTTCAGCCCAATTACAAGTAAAATTCAGACGCTGTTAAAAATTAGCATTTTTGAAACATTTAAACTTAAATATTTACGAAATCAAATAAAATAAAATAAATAAATGTTTACCTTTGATTAAAAATGTAACATGAGTGAACAATGTAGGTATTTGAATCTATATAAAAGCAATAAATTGGCTATTAAATATTTGTCTAGAGTTTTGCTTTAAAAAGTAACTGTTACAAAAATTTAGAATTCACTTTCTAGAATTAAGTATGCGCCTCATCCATTCTTAATATGAGAATGGGTGTTTTTTAACTATTATTTTTTATTATTATTTTTATTTTATTTTCTGAACACATTCAGAATCTTTAATGGGAACACCCAAACTTTTATATTCTACAAATCTATTTTATTTTCAAAACCGTAAGTACTTATAGGGTAGACCGATCACTGAATGAGCACCTCGTAATTTTCTTGGAAAAATAAGTTTTAAAAACCCTTTTCGTAGCTAAACAGGCAGTAGTCACTTCCTTCTACACATTTGCAAAAAGAAAGTAGCTAGAAAATGCTGCATTGGTCTTTTGTTTGGGGTGTTCATTCACTGGATCTGGGCACTTTTTTCCCTTTCGCCCCCACCCCCCCAAAAACCTGATTCAGAACCCTAAAAATTCGCGCAATATTTTAAAAAATACTTACATACATCCGCTAAAATGTTTATACTGCCGTGTGGCAAATGCAAAAAAAATTAGCAATGCTGTGCCAATTAGCACATTTCGTTTTTTAAAGGTTGTAAAATGGTTATTAACGTTGTAACAACCGATTAAAAACGTTTATAAAACGTTTAAAGTTTATTTGTGCTACCTGGAATGTATTTTTGAAAATGAAATTTTGATTAAGTGTTCATTCACTGGTCGGTCAACCCTACAAAAATTAAGCACGTCGGAACACATGTTTGTAAGTTTTGCTCAGCATTTCTCTGTTTCATTACTTTTACGGTTTGCCATAAAACATAACTCTCATGTGTTCTGCCACACATCATTGTGTAAATACACGAATTCTCAACTACCATAAGAGAAACTCGCAGGTGTTGGAACTAAATGGAAATGTACACTAAAGAAAGCCGTTGTTTATACAGTATAATATAGGCAGCAGAGGTACCAGTTTAAAACTGTAAAAGCACAGTAATAAACTGTTAAATTAGCTAGTTTACAGTCTATCACTATAAAACTAGCAGTTTTACAGTTTATTAATGTAAAATTAGCAATATTTCCATAAAATTAGCTTTATTCTACTGCAAAAACAGCAGTATATTGCTGGCAACAGAGGTTCCAGTTTAAAATTGTAAACAGTGTATTACTGTAAACTAGCAATTTTACAGTTTACTACTGTAAAATTAGCAATTTTACGCTTAATTAGATGCATTATACTGTAAAAACATCTATTTTTTACAGTATACAAACGATTTCGGGGTTAGCTTAGTTTAATGAAACAGATGTGGGAATAGGTAGGATCACACATTTTCTTTGGAATTAGAGCTCATTTATTGCAAGAAAAATATAGCAGTAGAAAGCTGAAGGGATAATTGTCTGTTACTTTTTATCTGTTTTTATTTGACTTATTTTTTTATATAGCCTATATTTTTATATTTTCGTGTGTTTAATATTTAAAAAAAAAACTTTTACGCTTTTCTTCACAATGATGGATACACTGTTAAAAAATTTCCTGAAATTTTACGGTAAAAGTTACTGGCATCCATGTTGCCAGTAACTTTCACCGTAAAATTCAATTTTACTGTAAAATTTTACGGTAGAGAAAAGTAGAGTTAAAAAACGAAAGATGCAAGTAGCTAGGATCGAACCCGAGACGCGGTTATCGCACTTCCCTTCCCTATCCACTGTACCGAATAAACCACACATGGTGAACAGAAATTGAGTATTAGGTGCTTCGCGCAATAAGTCACGTGGTTTATCAACTGGCGCTGTAATCGTTTCTTTTTTATGGTACAATTTACTGTAAATATTTTCGTTACTGTAAATGCAACATTTTACAGTAATATTTACCACAAAAGTTTCCTGAATTTTTAACAGTGTACTGCTTTTGGAAAATGTTACCATTCTTTGAAAATTAGGGACTGATTCTATCCGCATTGGGTTTAGTCAAATTGAGTTAATGAATGTGAATCCAGGGTCGTATGTTTTGTTTAAGTTCAAGAGATGTTACATTAAAACAACCACAGAATTCGTGGCCATAATTACTTCATCTAAACACATCCAAAAAGGAATTCACAAAATATCCTTTTTTTTGTGACTTGTGGGGTGTAATGGCAATCACTCCTTTGAGAACCTACGTAAACAATTTAGAAGTTGAATTATTTTTTTCCATATCCTTAAGGATCAAAAACTCACCCTAAAGCAATAAAATATTTTGCTCATTTTTTAACTACATTAAAAAAAAATCAATTTAAATAAGTGAGATATTTACACTATGTGTTATAATTACCCCAACTGAATTGTTTTTTGCTATGTTGTAATGTATAGTCACGTCCGTTTATAGCAAAGTCAAAGATATGAAATAAAAATTTGTTCCTGCGCGTTATTTATTTATTAAAAATTAAATACACAGTGAAAGATGAAGGAGAGTCGAAGCCATTACTTTACAGACATAAATTTGCTGTAGATGGATTCACTATATACGGGCATGACTGTATATACAAATCATATCTCACGACTAAAAATAGTTTAATGCCGTTTCGGCGGGGTATAAATTGAAATTTCACAGTGGTATTGCGTTAAAGTTACAACCGTATCCTACTGTTAAATAAGTTGCGGCCTTTCACGCATGCACACACACTTTCAATGGGAAAGCTGATTAACCTACTGCAAATTTTAAAGTCTTCAAAAACTCGTAAACAGATTCCCATAACGTCACATGACATGGGCGTCAAACTCTTTTTGTTCAAAATACATGATTTTTTTTTTTTTGTTTTCAATTTATACAATGTAAACCTACAAAGTGATTAATATATCCCAAACAAGCAAGTAAACCTTATAAGTAGTTTCAATAAAGTGTTGAGTTGTCTTGAAAAAAAATATTCAAACGATTTCATGCTAAATGAATGTGTCATTTCTTTTCCTGTCAAAAAGCTATCATATATCAACATTTTTCATACTGAAATCAGAAAGGCTGTATGCTTTTCAAAAGTCCCTTACATAGATATCGGAATTGCATTACATTCAGTAAATTTGTTTTGAGAAAAGTACATACGATACATATTAGCTTTCGAAACAAGATATATGAAGCTTTGATTCGCGTTTCTCTCGTTAAGAAAAAAAATGGCGCGACATGTCTGTTTAATATTTAGTTTTCTCAAAACAACCTAGAATAGAAAATGGCTATAATTCTGCTTGTGTATTTTAAAACAAAATAATGGGTACAATTAAACTTTCTTTTGATACTTATCCCAGACAAATAGCGAGCAAGACGTTTCTCTGCATTATTGGCAATATAAAAAGCAATTATGTCATGTGTTTATATTGGCACATTTTAACAAGTTTTGTCCTCTTCAGGATTATTATTGAAAGGATTGTGATAAAAATATCAGAAATACTTAGATAAATAATTAATAGCTGAATAACTTTCATTTAGATTTTTTTTTCGGGTGAAAGTCCCTCAAATTAAAAAAAAATGAAAATGTAAAAATTGATTATTTTGACAATTACTGTGCAAAAGCTACCGATTTCGATTTCCATATTCGTAATCTACGCAAAAATGACACCTTACCTAGCTCTGACATTAGAATGATACTAGTTTTCGGTCTAGCTGAAATACTAACAGGCGATATCACTCTATAGCGGCATAATCGCTGTATGGGGGCATAGCAAAAATAATTACAGCAAAAACAACAAAAATAAGTACACAAATTATTATGGCCTAAGTAATTTCTATTTGGAACATTTTTTAATGTAAAAGTTATTCTTAGCGAGAAAAAACGGAAACTCTAAAAATTGTTATTATGATGCTGTTTTTTTGCCAATTCCTGTACATAAGCTACCGATTTCCAGATTGGCATATTACGTAAAAAACGTTAGAAAATGAAACCTCACCCAGCTTTATCCCCAAAATGCTACTATTTGTTAGAACCAGCTGATAAGACTAAATGTTCTACTAGATTTTGTACGTATTTGTTACTTTAAGGAAGATGGGGCAAACGCCGTAGTTTTCAACTTTAGTTTGCATAAAATAGCACAATTATTTATTTCTAACCAACCAATTTATCAACAAAATGATGACTTCGGTGATTGGTTAAAAAACAGTTTCGCCTTGAGATTTTTTTTTTAACCTATGAAAAACAATAGCTGGAAAATGTTTGTATTTAGGCATCTTACGTTAACCTCTTACCGTTTTCACGTAATACAAATATGTTACAATAAATTATTGTAAATTGACAGTAAATCAGTAAGAACTCGGTAAATCCGTAAGAGAATTTTTCGAATAGGAATTTGGGGGGAAACATATTGAAATTTGTTAAACTCATTTATTATTGTGACTTCGTGTTAAGTTTTTTATTTATGAAAATTAGTTTTTAGGAAATTAAAAGAAAACGCTCGCATAGTTAACTCATTTATTACAGACGGACAAGCAGCACAAACAGATTTTAAAGATTTACAATTTTAAGGTTAGTTTTCTTCGAGAATATATTTACTGTGAAATGTGCTAAAAAGTTTATTTGACTGAAAAGATCCATCTGTTAGTAACGAAATTTCAGATAAATGATCAAAACTTCTTGGAGCGACTTTTTGCAGAAAATAAATAGTAAGTTTAAACAGAAAATAAATACATTCCTATCTTAAATAGATAATTTTTTATCAGAATAAAAGCACTGAAACACATATTTATTGCAATAATTGTGGCTAATTTTCAGAGTGCATAGGTTAATAAAGCTTTGATATGAAAATATCTTATGTACTCCTCTAAAAGATGCTCCAGCGCATTTTTGACAATCTTATTTCACAGAACAATGAACAATTTTTCGCTCGAACTATTTCCATAAAATGGAAAATTTTTAAGAATACTTTATTGCACCCCACGTAGTAGCACTGAAACAAAAAAGGACTAGTTTTTAAACTTGTTTTATTTGAGCGAATTTCGATTTGCTAAAGTAAAAGTACAATTGTACTTTTCTGAATGCAAATTTCTCGGTTGCTTCAGCAGGTGCGATGGCAGTATAAAAATTAAAAAAAAATACTTTGTTTAAAAAAATATATAAAACATAATTGCTTTTTAGAGTCCAAAACTATCATTGAACGATTCTGTGAGTAAATCTTACTTTCAGTTCAGTAAAAAAATATTTACCGAATTAATATTTCATTTCATTTTTCAAAACTCTGGGTATTATTTTTTATGTAAAGTTAGAAAATGCTAAAATAAAAGTCTATTCAGCCAACATATCTGATCGCATACAAAATGTTAAACTCGTTTAAAAATTCGGTTTATTTCGTTCATGATTTTTTTTTTTTACTTTTTTTTAAGAACGAAAAAAAATAGCAAAATGGACAAAGCAATTGTCCAACTACTGCAATGTAAAAGTTTCGTTTTTATCATTTTCTGTAGTAAATTTGTTTTCCTTTAACAATAATTTCTGAAAATAAGGTTAAAATGTCAACAGCAAAATCAATTTTTGATGCAATTTCCCCACACCTTTTTCAATATTTCATAACTTCTAATAATAATCTAAAATTTAGATATCGATATGGATGATCTTCTCCAACTAGGCAAACTTAATGTCCAAAGAATATAGCTCATTACACTATCATGTTTTTAAAGTGATGTTAAACAAGCATGGGCAAAATACGATGCACAGAAGTTACTTTTGGTAGCTTTTATAATTTATAGATTAATAAATTAATACTGCAGTTCAAACACACACACAAACTAGTTTTAAACGTTACAGTGTCAAGAATGTTTTACTAAATATGATTGATAGGACTGAGGGGCTGTATAAAAATTTAAATTTCGTAACTCTTTCAAAATTTGATTTTTTGAAAAACATTGAATAGACCCAAAATTCCTTTCGTAATTTGGAGATTTTTTCCTAAATAAACTATATGCGTATCTCTAACGGTTTAGAAATTAGCTATTGGTCCACGATTGGAGTGGACACCCTGTATAATGACCATTATACTATCTTGAAAAAAGGCAAAAAAAAGATCAAGACCAACATTTTTTTCTACTTTATTTGAGCTCAGTTTAGCTCATAAAATAAAAAAAAAATCATGCATTTTTACAAACTTGATGTATTTAGTCTATTTGAAGAGAATCACCCATATGGTATATTGTATGTGCAATACTTCTCTATTTTTGTTCAATTATGCGCAGCATCTCAAATATGTATTATTAGCATTACAGTAATACTCTAAACGATTTAAATATTTTAAATCCATCTTGACCATGGCCATAACATGGCCTTGGCATAACCTTTCCATTTTTTAATACCGAATATAAGTGGTTTTTTTTTTGTGAAGGAGATAGAGCAACCCTTATATTTTCTTTACAATATAATTTTTAATAATTTAATGAACATTTAAGAAAGGATGTTTATAATCTTAAAAGAAGTTTAAGGGAAAAAACGAACCGTAATATTAAAAACATAAAAATACGAGATTGGTGTGCATGAAAAAAGGTTTGTTTCGTTACACACGACGAGCTTCCTGTGTGGCATTAGCAATATTTAAAGATAAAATGTAAAAACATTTCAAAAAAGCTAAAAACAATAGAAAGTTGACTTTTAGACAACGCATCTTTTGCTGTGTCCTTCCAACATTATAGTTATCATAATTTAATACTTATTCCGTTATAAATCAATACATAAGTACAAATTGCTCCAGATTATCTTTATGATTACTTTGAACATTACTTGTTAAAATCTAACTCTACTCTCTGAAAATTCTTAGAAATCCTTCATTGGGCTACAGAAAAATCCCCACCTTCGAAACAAATAAATGGATAATCTTACACAAGGCGGTTAGTAAGGGTCATTAAGGACGGCTTACAAATCATCAATTATTTTGACACGCCGGGTAATGAATGCAGAAACAATGTAAGTGAGAGAGCAATTCTTGTACCAGAGTGAGACTAAAAATAAAATTTATGAAGACTGGGTGAGTTTGAGGTTTATGTTTTCTACTCAAATTTATAAACAAATAACAACGTTTTATGAGTTTTTTTAAATTTTGTGTGCAGGTTTTAAAAAAATGCTTTCCTTCGGTGCTTAAAAAATAATAAATAAAAAATATTGCTATGCGGAAACCTTGTATGAACATGCTTTCAGTTAGTTTAAGATGAGACAATTTAGAAAAAGTTAATTTAAATAATAAAGAAAAAGTTAATATTTTAGAAGAAGTTAATAAATAAAACGATGAAAACGTTATGCAAAAGATTTTTAAATTACATATGAGGTGATAATACATATTGAAGTAAAAATATTAAAATATAAACAATCCTTCAAAAATTATTAAAAAAAATAATAAAACGTCGATTTTTTTCTTAACAAATAAAAGTTTTCATACTCAAGGTTTGCTGTTTTGAACTTTTTTTTATTAATTATTATTAATATTTGTATCATGCTTCAAGAATGCTTACTTAAAAAAGAAAAACGAATTACAACAGTTACTTTTAACCCACATGCGCTTTAATAGCCCATTACTAATTCTAGTTTCGTAACATTTACGCTGTCTTATTCTCCCTGTTTTTATCAATATTATTTGATTTTTCTATTAGTTTAAATAGTAGGGTTAAATAAACAGTTATTTTTTAATTAAAAAATATTACAAATTAAAGTTTTTGCGAAAAGGTATTGTTGATTAAAGCAATAATTTTTTCCAAAGAATGATATTAATATGTCATACCATAGCATTAATGAACGTTATTTAATTCTTTGCATTGAACTTCTCTTATCTCCATTACATTTTTACTCTTCTTTAAATATATGCCTTCTTCTCAATAAGGTAAATGAAACAATGGCTGGGGAACTGTTACAAAACGGTATTTTTCAAAAAAAAAAAAAAAAAAAAAATATATATATATATATATATATATATATATATATATATATATATATATATATATATATATATATATATATATATATATATATATATATATATATATATATTATCGACTGAGTTTTTTGACTTTGTTTAAACCGTTTATTAAGTTAATTTATTTCGATAAAACTTTTTTTGTTTTAAAAACATGTATACGTTTAATTATACGAATTTATCTCTTCTCATTTTATAAGCCAAATTCTCCGTAAAGGTAAAAAAGAGCATTATAGTAGCAATCTAATTTTTTGTAGATACATCACGCTAAAAAAACAAAAATATAAATAAAACAATTAGTTAAATTTTAAGTCAAATTTATAATGTCAGCTTTTTGTGCACTAAAAAAATCAAAGTGTACCAAGTGTCTTTATAACTTTATAACCCTTCGACAAAACCAATAGAAAATAAAACAAACAGTAATAATTACTACACCTCTTCACATTAGTTTTAATAGATTAGTTATTTAAATTTTCGAACTTCTTAGTTCTGATAAAGGAACTTTCATAGCTGCACTTATTCAGAAAACCGGATTTCTTAAATAATTTAGTAGTGTTTTAGCATTTTTGTTCAACATTTTTCGAACTGATTTCATGTAATTCATTTATTTTCTGTTGCGTGTACAACTGATGACAACCGTTTTCATCATCTTCATTTTTTTTCTTTAAAGACACAAAACACTTGCTGTCTTGTTTTACTGATGCTTTAAAAGTGCAAGAGAATATTTTTCTGCACGAAACGCTTTATTCCAATATTTGAAGAAAAACTATGAGTTACGTAAAAATTCTACCCAGCAACTTATTTTCAGATTATTTAAATACAAGACGATGTTTAAAACTTACTACTTGCAGGAAAATATTAATCATCATTTATAACAAAGTATTGCCCAGACTTGTATAAAGCACCTGGAGTATGTTATACATAATTACGCAAAACTAAATATGTACCCTAGAATACGTAAACGGCTTTGGGAAATATATTCTAGGAATAGTTAAAGTAACGTAACTAAGACCTATTGCAATTAGAGGACGTAACATCGGGAATAAAAATATTTGTAATTATGTTTCGAATTTAAAATGAGGTTTTAGTAGTATCCGTCTTCTTAACTTAGAAAGAAAGAATTATTTTTGGAGGAGAGTTACCATGTAAAATGAAAGTGAGCTTATGATCAATATCAGTGATTTTATTTAACTTTCATAGTACTTTACTGTTTCTTCAAAATCGTTTTCAACATTGTCTTATGTGCAAGGACCTAAAAGACAAAAGAAAAAAGGAAAACAAAAAAAGAAAGTGAGGCAATATTTCTAAAAATACGCCAGGTTTCACGTTTTGGAAACTGATTGAGTGAAAAAAAAAATTAATATTCAAAGCTCAATTTAAAATATTCCACGAGCATTTATTTAATGCAGAGAGGGCAGTTAAAATGACAAAATACGAGTACAAAACAAATGTTCAATATTGTTTTAAGCAAGCATCAGCAACATAACATAAACAGAAACCTACAGCAACAACAGCTACAGCAGGATAAGGAAATTACTAAAGTAGCCTATGAAATTTACATTTCAACATGATTCATGTGCTCCATGTCAATATGAGATACAGTGAATTAAATACTCCTTGCATTTTGCATTTTCACAACTGTCATTACTTAAGATACAAATTTCGTAATTACTCATCATTGGATGTCACTGTTTCTTCTATTTTCTCTTTATAGTTTTTTTTTTTTTTTTTTTTTTTGTTCTTCAGTAGGAGAAGGATTTTAATCTCTCTTGCCACTTTAAGTGGCATCTACATATTTTTTTAAAGAGCACTGTAGGTGCAGGAAGCATAACAGAGGCCTTCTAGTAACTTTTATTCTTTTCCAGCTTTTATTAAAAGTTCAAATCATACTGTCCCGCAACCCGTTTTGTGATTAGCATTTCTTTGATATTTCTCTATTTCAAGAAATATAAATATAAAATAATGCATGATATAAAATATCTGAGTTGAAAATATGTTTATTCTTAGCAAGGAAAACGTCTTAGTCGATAAGTATGTATTTTTCATATTTTTTCTACATTTCCATCGTAGATATTTTTTCCTAAATACTTATCAAAGCCACATAGTCACTTAAAGTGGCATTTTCCTTTCGTGTAGTGTGTCGTAATTTATGCATCATATTTGCCATTGAAGTAAATAATAGTGTAACAGCCAGTAACAGTCAACGGTATTCTAAACATAGATGTTTATTAATACTATCATCGATGTCCCTGTTTTATCCGCCAATGATACATTTTTTTTAAACTAGTGCCTTTTATGATGGGACGCAGGTAACCTATCGATAAATATATCAGCCTTTTGCTAAAGCCTAGAAAAATTAATCGTGTAATTACAAACATTGTATGTTTTATGATGGTTTGATTAAGTGCAGTACAATAAAAAGTAGGGGAGACTGGGGACGGTTGTGACGCGGGGCGGTTGTGACAGTCGTCATATTAGCTAAACCATAATTAATACCTGGTTGAAGCAAAGAGAGAGAGAGAGTATCCGCATGTTTGTCTGAATGTGTGTCAAAGCATTGCGGTAGCCATCGAGCGACATTAACGCTAGCAGAGGGGTTGGTTACTTTTTAACAGTCAAAAGTAAGATTTTTTGCTCGATGTCCTTTAGTAATTCTTGTTGAATGGGTACAGATAGAGAAATGAAAGTTTTCTCCCCATTAGTAGTGAACCTTAATAGTGAAATAGCAGTGATTACTTTTTATGTAGGCTTTTTTGTATTACCATGGCGATTGCTGTTTTCAAAAGTAGTGGGTTGGGGTCGGTCGTGACAAATTGTGTGGGAACGGTTGTGACAAGAGTAAAACATGTTTTTTTCATATATTTGATGCCCATAATAGGCTTGGAGAAGACAGAAATAGGGCAGTGTGACCTAATGAAATATAAATAAGCTTATAAAGAAGTGAATTTTTTTTTTTCTTTCGGACAGCTTTGGAAATGCAAAGTTAATCGTAAGTCTTTGCTACGAAACATTCATTCATCAACGCGATGGAGCCGGCCGGCGCTGTCACAATGAAAACAACGTGTGCATAGGTTATATTGCTCATAATAAAGTGCTTTTGAGCTTACATATACGCTGAAAGCAGATATGAGAGTAAAATGGCTACTGGGAAATGGTTCCGTTCATTTATGAATAGAAATGTTTCACGTCTGTTCGTGTAGCTCATGCAACTATAGCCTTTCAAGAGTAACAAGCTTCAATAAAACAAATAAATGTGGAATATTTCTTTGATACTTGAGAATTGTTATGAACAGACACGGTTATGACCCACAGGATGTGCATAATGTTGCCAAGACAGACGTTATGAAATTCCAAAAACCTGATATTTTTGTAAGACTTGGTATAAGGCAACTTCAACTGAACGAGACACATTGTTAAATGTTAAACTTTTCCAGTTGAAGGTTATGTTGAATTACGTTTAATATTACTTGAAATTAAAAGTGATCTAGACTGTTTTGCTGTATTTTTGAGCTTGTCACAATCGCCCCTGGAGTGAGGTCGGTTGTTACATTTTTTTCTTTTTTGTTTAATTTGGTCCTGTGAGTTAACTATTGTACTTAGGGAGAAAATTTTAGTGTTTATAAGCAGGCAAATAAACACTTTAACTTAAAAACAACTTTAAAACAGCTCGCAGGCATTGCTAACGGATCTATGGGGGAGCAAATAAAAATTGTCACAACCGTACCCAGTCTCCCCTACCATTTGGGAAATTAATTGAAACCAAAATTTATATATTTCTACAAAAGTTATCTTTAACAGCTGTCAACCACTCGTTTTGATTTGGCGTGCATACTATAAGGAAGGATGAATAAGTATTGCCCCGATAGTACCAGCACTAATCAATGAGCAACGAAGTGTTCCCTTTCTAGCTGTCGCCCGTCATTTTGACTTTGCTCTCACCTACATTGTATTTAATACGCTCAAGAACAAGTTTCAATAAAACATCATTGACTCATATTTTGGAGCCACAAAAAGGAGCGAAAAATGTTTTGTGGTTGGGAACGTAGCAGCGCAGCTTCAAGAAACCCTATTTTAAATAAGAAAAGGTTTAGAATGATTATTTTGCATCTCGTAGCTCAATACCTTTTCGATATAATAAAAATTGATCTTTTAAACCCCATTTGGTCTAAAGCTCAAAATTGTTTGGTACTCAAAATGGTGTTCATCCGAGCACTTTTAGGCTATAGATACGTTTCCATGTTTAAGTTACGATGCTGTTTGTTCTTAATTAATTTCCACCCAACCTAGAAGGATTCATTTTAACCATAGCAAGCTCATTAAATTTTTTACATGTTTATTTGTATTATTATTTTTAAACATATTTTTAGGAATAAATGAGGATGCAATATGAGATAAAATTACGCTATGATTAAAGCATTTATTCTATAACAAAACATTTAATATAAAACTTAACAAAATGTCTTCAGAATAAATTTGACAACGCATGAAAAATATGGCTTAAAATTTGCATAAAACTTGATTATGAAACTTTTTACGACTCATTTTTATTGCACAATTTTCAAGGAAATAAAAGTAGTCGTAATTGCTATTAAAGTCCATGCAATGAAAGAATTTCAATTTTCTCAGCAAGCTGCTTATATTCAGAGATGTAATAAAAATGATATATTTGAAACACAATACCTTTCTGCGGCAGTGAGCGATGCATAAAGTATCAATGTTTCAAGCGAGATAAGCAATGATCGCTCTTTTTGCGCTATAAACTTGGAAAAACAGTAAAGATATAAAATTTATATATTTACTTCTGAAGATGCTATTCGAAATATATTTCATCGTAGGGAATAGGGACAAAATCATTTTATTCCTACAAATGAATGGGATATAACTGATACAGACTTTTTTATAGCCGAGTTTTAAAATAAATTGCATTGCATACTATTTTGCTTCGTCAGCTCTTATGTAGTCTTGCTACAGAAAAAAAAATGGAAACAGTATTATTTCATACTTGAGAGAATATCTGAGATTTCTTTACGCACTTGACATAATGTTAAAGGACTAAAACTGGTCATTTTGAGTTCGGTCAAAATAATTCCCTTTCTAGTTTCTTCAAAAAAAAACGGGGGGGGGGGAGGGGATTTTTCTTATGGCTGTCAAAACATGATTTTTTTCAAATCTTTATTATACATTCATTTTATAAACTCGCAGTAATTGGAAAAAGTAAAATGGTACCCCCGTGCAGAGTAACCAAAATAGGAAAAATCAGGTGCGGTCACATTATGGTTCCTGTAATATGACGGTAACAAACTGCCACTAGAAACTCATTAACAGGTTGCAGCTACTTATAAACGTCAGCCCGCGTTGCCGTCTCAAAGTGAGGATTAGGTGACGTCTTCATATTGCCACAAAAGTGCCGGTAAATAGTTGCAGCAACGTTTCAGGGAAGTCACAAAGTCCATGTCTGAATTATATCCCTTCGTGATTCCTGTGGGATATTATAGTTCTGTCACCTTGTGATTGTGACCATTTTGACGTCTCTGTAGCTTTGCTGAGACATGTTACACTACGAGCAAGATCTAGGAGTTCAGTCGAATGCTTGAAGAAAAGCTAAATGGTAAAACTAAGCTAAGCAAAAACACCAATATTGGAAGGAATTTGTTTATTATAGAAATATGTTTGCACTTGTTTGTGTGTCCAAGAAACTGTCAGTCATATCCTAAACATTTATTGTCTACCCAAGAAAAACACGTGTAGCACAGTATTTAGAAAACCCGGAATAAAATATTAAGCCTAGTCTTAGTTAATGCTGGTCGTCAATATTTTACATAATAATATTGAAAGCTGCAGAAATTAAATTGTGTTGTGCTGTTAGTTAAAACCAAGCAGTTATTTTTAAAAAAAATTGTTACATAAATATCCAATTTTCTGCAACATAAAATGGTAATAAGAAAATAATACTATCAGGGTTTTGGCAATATTTGTAATGATTCAGATTTAACTAATGGTTGCATTGCTAAGTTATTTAACGGGAAAATTGAGTGAAGAAATATTTAACTGAAACAGCATTTAATGAAAGCAGTTGAAATATACTATTTTAAATGCAATAGAAATTCCTATACATTAAGTGAAGATTTTTAGTGAAGTGCATTTTTAACACCAAAATATTTAAAAAACATTAATATTTATGTAGTTATTTTATGAGGTGGGTATGGAGAAGAAGATGGCGATGAAAAAGCTATTATTGAAAACTGGGTTGCGAGTACTAAAAGATTGAAAGTCTGTATCAATTAAATTCTACACCATTAAAAACTATTTTAATACCAACCGGGTTTCAATTAACATCTGGATTGGTGACGTATTTAGCAAGGCGTCATAAAGTTGTCAAACAGCTGAATCAAATAAATAACGTCTGTTCCACTAGAATAAGAAAATATGAATGTGAAGCTGTATTTAAAACGTAAGTAAGAGTAACACAAGTTCCATCACTTAGGACTATGTTGCTGTAAACATCCAATGTAGCTCCTTCGCCCCTACCTTACTTTCATTTCCGCAGTCGCGAAGAAGCGGAAATATTGTCTCGCACATCACAACAAATACAATTCAATAAAAATAATAATTCAAAAGAGTGATAAGCAAAATTTTAATGTTAAAACTTTTTTTTCGTTACCTTTTAAAATTGCTACTTTTTAAGTATCTGAGCTGTATAGTTGCGAGAAAAAACAGCGGCATTTCCGTGGTAATTGTACATGAACTTGTGAATCTAGAATAGCTTACAAGGTTAAGAATTAAAACATACGTTTAATTATAAATAGATTTATACTTTAGAATACATTTTGAAGAAATTAAAATAATAAAAAATATTGTGGTGGATAATCTGGATTTAATGGTCAAAAATCGGATAGTGTGAAAGCTGCCAGGAGCATAAAAATACTATTGCAAATTTATAAAGATAATAATTCTGTACATACAAGGATGACTTTTTTTATATTGCACCATTTTCAGTTCACTATACTTTGAATAAGAAATTTTTATTTATTTATGGGCTTAAAAAGTCAAATTTCAAAATGTATGTTTTTGTTTTCTAAGTATCAAACATAGTTTTGACAAAATACCTCAAAAGTGTGAAACATTTCTGGTCATCTTAGGATAACAGACCCAATACTAAAAATACTTTCAAGGAAATACCTTTTTTAATTCGATTTTGTCATATGCAGAAATTGTGTTTTTTCCGTTTCCTACCCCGTTACTCAATAAAATGCGTTTTTTTTTTTTTGCTAGCCAAATATGTGCTATTTTAAACTCATATATCCAGGATTGGGATAGCTGGTACTGCATTTAGTCTAAAACAGAGGTTATAATTGCTAGCTCGTATCTTTCGGAAGAAATTATTGTAGTAGACACAATATAGTCCATTTCCATTAATGTATCCATCACCTAGTAACTTATTAAAATTCTTGTTTATCATTCGAAAATTGCGCCCCATGAACTCTTCCCTGATTCGTTCTGCTAAGGCAGCTCTTTAATGTGCAAAAAGTACGATTTGAAACAAAAATCTTACCATTTGGATCTTCCAAAGTGCTCACTTTCTAGCACTCAAAGTTTCTCATTTCTTAAAAAAAGGAAGAATAAGAAATATTCCATCATCTAATGGATTCGAAGAATTACATTTTCATTTTAAAATTTACTGAGTTGTTTCAATGTTTGATCTTTCTTAAGGTGGTTTGCTTTTTACGTGTCTCTTGGGAAATAGTAGAACGAAAATTGCTTTGCAATTTTCCCATCGTATTTCCAGCATATATGAAGAAAAGGAATTTTGAATATTTTTTACTAAATACTCACTCAGTTTCATTAGAATAACTAGATTATATTTGATTTAGTTCGCCTATAAAAAAAGTTTTTGCTGGTTTTATTCCTTCTTTTAACAAATAACCTTCTTTTTTCAATGAAAAACTCAAGAGTATATCTTTATATATTTCCTTCGTTCCAATAAAAATCGAAAGTATCTTATTTGGTTCTATTTAAATATATATATATATATATATATATATATATATATATATATATATATATATATATATATATATATATATATATATATATATATATATATTATATATATATATATATATATATATATATATATATATATATATATATATATATATATATATATATATATATATATATATATTGAATCTATCTTTATGTATTTAACAAATTACTTCTATTTATTATGTTGCTCTGCTGTTTGTGTAATGGACTGCTCTTTTTTGCTGCTTCAACTTGAAAGGAATAAAATATGCAGCCAAGTGTAAAACAATTTAACTCGTTAGCACCCAAATTATTTTAAAATGAAAAGTTTTGAAAAATCTTTTTAAATTACATTTTATACTTCATAAATAGAGTAAATATGAAGTTTTATTTACTTACAGTATTTTTTAGTTGAAATAAGAGAGGCTTTATAAATAGATAGTTGGGAGCTTCTAATAGTAAAAAAGTAGGTAACTTTTCTCTAATCTTATCTTTGAAGATACCAGTTTTGTAAACTAAGATTAAAGTTTTTGTAAAACTAAAACCAGCTAAATTAATTTAACAAAAAAAACTGTAAAGCCTACATTATGTGCAATACTTCGTTTTATGTAACGAGTAGGGGAGGCTGTAGGAGTTTTGTAGGATAAACTATTGCATCTGAGACACCTTCAGCTTCGTAAAAAAATGCAATGTCATTATGAATACTAAGAAAGTTCGAAGCTTGTTTCACTGAGATAATGTTTTCATTATTCGTTAGTAGTTATAATTTTTCAGTCAATTATCATAAAGTAGCAACTAAAATTTAGAGACTGCTAATAATATAAACATATATTATATGACTGTAATAATTAAAATTTGGACATTATTGCAGCTATTCACACTTTAAAGAAAAAACATTGAATAAAAAATAACATCTCGCAATGAGGATTTTCTATTTCAGGAGAAGCGTTTGAAAGCTTGATGTTGACGAATCGGATATGTTTGAAACAACCAACGTAATTAATATATTGCACCAAATGAAGAAAAGATGAATAATAGATTTTTGAAGCAAACGTCCCAATTAAAGTTTAAAATATTGAAGTGTGTTGGTTATTTTTAAAAACAGTATTTTTCAGCACAAATAATTTAAGTGACATATCAAGTACAAAAATTCAAGATTTTGAATTTTCCCATAAATATTAATTATAATTCCCTGTGAAATGTACATTTTCTTTAGCTTTCTTCAAACTCACAGATATATACAGTCGACGCTCATTATAACGACCACACGTTATAAAGATCATCCGAATATAACGACCGGTGAAAAAAACCCCAATTGTATCCCAATATTCTCTATGTTATACCTCTTATAGCGACCACTCGTTATAAAGACCGTTTTCTGTAGGACGGAGACGGTCGTTATATCGAGCGTCGACTGTATATACTTTTTTTTAAATTCTTATAAAGATGTTTCTGGGTTGAAGCTCAATAAGTTAAACCATAAAAAGAATTACGTGAAGTGAAAATATAAAGATATGAGTGTTTTTCTTATTTTAACCCCCCCTTTTTTTTTTGAGACTTGACCTGACAAGTTGTTCCCTTTCCCAGTTATTTTTTATGCGCAATCTGATGACATAACTATGATTTTTTTTAAATTATTTTTTACTTATTTAGGATGCCAATACACAACACGTTTTTGCCACTAAGAGTTACTAATCAAAAAAATATTTTTTGGTCCACCCTAATACACTAATACTCCTGGGTCTTACGTTGTTTGATATGTGATTGTATCGTCTTGCTTGGGCATACCACCTTTTTTTTCCCATATAAAGGAAAACTTGTAAGTTGTCACGACTAAGAGGGAGATAATTGCTAGGAAGGATTTCTATATACCTAACTCTAGTAGAATAATGGGAAAATTATAATTCCATGCAGATTTATTTGTTTCATTTTATATTTTGAAAAGCAATTTTTAGATACGTCTACACCTTATCAGCACAAAACTTCTAATATTGGTCTGTTCCAAAAACTTAAAAATTTTAGAATTTAAAAATCAGTTTTGACCGTGAAATGTCATCTATTTCTCTAATAAAAAATAAATGCTGTTTTTACAGTGTAATACGGCTAATTTTATAGTAATAAATGTAAAAAATGCTAATTTTACAGTAATAAACTGTAAAATTGCTTAGTTTAGTTTATTACTGTGCATTTCAGTTTTAAATTGAACTTCACTTTCCAGTATTATAATGTAAAAACAACAGTTTATTTTTCAGAAGTGTAGATTGCTCACACTACAAAATATTTAGAAATATAAAACTGTTAGTATTTTTATTTCCAAGTGTCATCATCCATTCAATATGAATAAACAAAAATCAATGATAGAAAAAATATAAAAATACTATGAAAATATCACATAAAAAAAGAACTCCCCACTAGCTATCAGTCTTCGATTTTAAATACGTAAAGAATTTCATCTTGTAATGGTCTTTAAAAGGGGAAACATTTTTGAAAGAGGAGCGGGATGCTTATAATGTCCTTCCCATTAAATCTGCATTTACCTGTAAGTAACTTTAATAAATATCTTTTGACATGACATGTAGGCATAAAAAAAGAACAAAAACAAACAAGCGCTACAATAAACGAGCTTTGATTATGATAAATTTTGTAGTTGAAAGTTCTTGACAAAATTGAAGCGTCCAAATCAAAGACTTGCAGAAAATGTCTGAATGCGTTTTATCCTCAGCATGCTTACTTTCTTGTGTCATCCACATAAAATTCACTGAAAAATGTAGTTAGCATTTATTGACTAATGCTATGTGTACGTTGTGTTTGCCTATTACATTCTACTTCAGTGACGAACTATTAAAAACGATAAATGAACCAGTAAAACTTAATATTAAAATTACTTAAATACATTTTTATGTACT
This sequence comes from Uloborus plumipes, assembly GCA_038373865.1. Classification (NCBI taxonomy): domain Eukaryota; kingdom Metazoa; phylum Arthropoda; class Arachnida; order Araneae; family Uloboridae; genus Uloborus; species Uloborus plumipes. Next base: position 47,362 of record JAXGGA010000343.1, on the reverse strand, counting down.
GTAATCTTTAGTAATAAAAATGTTATCTTTGATTACTCGCTTCTGCATCGTTTTCACCATTATGCGAAAAAGAGGAACATCATGCTGAAAATTGAATAAATCGATTTATCATTTTTTTATAATGTTTGGTTAATCAGTACCTACATTAATTACCATTCAGCATCAATTATAGAATCCTTATACTCCTCGAGAAGTACAACATAAGAATAGTAAAACTCTGCCGATGAATGATTTAAATTGTGAAAAATTTGAAGTAGTTTTCTTTTCATCGTATATCTTTAAACAAAATTATTTTTTTTCAATTTACATAGTCTAAATGATCATGCATTTGTAGAATCCCAAAATACTACGTATTTATCATATTTTATTCAATCCATATTTCTTTACGGCACAAAATATATGCACTTCAAACATTCATGACTTTAAAATGCACTGTTGATGTCAATCACTTCCTAAAATACCAGCCATGCATTAAGTGTATCCCTTGGCTTTTAATGAAACGTCAAAGTGTACTGCATTTAATGTCATAAAAAGCCATATTTTGTGAATGAAATATGAAAAATGATTCAACCCTTCTTCTTCAACGTACACAACGAGTTAAAAAATATTCGTTCAAACCATTCATCAGTTTTTAATTTTTTTCCCCATTTCCGTCAGCAAACAGATAGCAGTCCTGGAAGTGTATTCAAGTAGTATCTTAAAAATTATCGAAATACAATATTTACATCATGTAGGCTCAAAGCTAAAGATATACTGAAAGAATTTCAGATGCGCAAAAATGTCAAGTAGCTTAAAATTTATGTTTCAATAAATATTCTATATGATGGATGATCTTCATCCGGTGCATGGCAAAATGCTATCTCCGGACGAAACAAAAATTCAAATGGAAAAGGATCAAAATATTTTTTATAACCTTTGTTTTGAATTCAACTACATACGTTTTTCATTTCGAAAATACTTAATGGAATAACAAATTGTGGGCTCTATAAAAGGGAATTTTTGAATAATAAATTATGTTTCCTTGTTCAGTTTAACTTTCTTTCACAAAATATACGAGCTCGGAGTGTTTTAAATCACAAAATAAATCCCCCCCCCTCTTCCGATTTTTTAAAAGAAGCACAGTTTTCTCGTTTTGTTTATCAATCAGGTTATTTTTTACTCAATAAAAAGAATTATCTTTCACTCACATTGTATCGTCAGTGCCACGAATGTGAAAAAATTACTTTTAAGAAAACGTCTTTAAAAGCTCGATTATGAAATTATTTAAAAAAATTCAGGATTGCAGTAGAAGACTTATTAGCCTAGACTACTTAAGCTTGACTTTAACAGTCGAGTCTGATGCACAGTGAATTTAAGAAAAAGACAACTCAAAGAAGGAAAAAAGCTTCATTGAAAGCTGCCAAATTATTAGATTTGAGGTTTGGCGTAATTTTAAAGATATCACATGTTACTTTTAGTTAGCATTTAAAATGAAAGGCATGCTTAATTCGGGTCAGTTAGGGAAAATGGTAATAGAATTACAATTTCTCTTTTTTAGATCTTTCCTTTTTTTTGGATCAATTGATATAAAAAAATACAATATTTCATCAACTGAGGGTAACAGGAAATTTAAAAAAATGACTTAATGAATTATTTGTTATCTAGTGTAACCATGTTTGCATTTATTCCAGACACTGGAGTGGAAAAGGGAAATATGCCATTTATATTCCCATGAGGTTGTTGTAGGTAGATAATGCACAATCAGATTTTAAGTTTAAGAAGTTCTACACCAACTGTACTCAACAGGGACCCGTAGGGTTACATGCTACAGGTTGAATCCTTCAAATGTAATACGCATGTATTTTAAAAGAAAATCCCCAAAACAATTTAATGTTAGAATTAAACTATGTAATATAGCGTTTCCAAACCTTTTGAAGCTCACTAACCACTTGATTTTACATTAAATTGGTTTTACATTACGCACAAATGATTATATTTCGCGTTTTTTTTCCTCCAACTGCGAGTGAGATTGTTTATTTGCATGAAACATTGTATAGGGTGATCTGGTCATGTTTGCATATCACATGAAGAAAACTACGGAAATACGCGGAAACGTTGTGCCAGATATAAAGTAACTGAAATCATAAATTCACTTTAACAAAATGTTTGTTCAAAGTTTTGTAATAACTTACTATTTTGCCATACATTCTTACTAATGAATAGATTTAACAAAAACACAAAATCATAAAAAAACGATTTATTCTCTTATCATATTTAAATACTTTCATAAAATACATTCAATGCTATCCTTGTTCTTGTTTCGAAGAATATAATTTCTTGAAATTCACTGATGGTTAACGGCAAAATTTAAAAGTGCGCTCTAAAAGACAAACGATATTGATTGCCGGATTTCTGACCATCGACTGCACATTTTTAACTCGTCTGATAGTATTATGACAGTAATTTTCGTAAATTACTGGAAAAAACTTTTCACGATATGTTTTATCTTTTATGTCCGCCATTACTGATTATTTTTGCGTATCACCAACTAGCAAGTAGAGTACCATTGATGGTACACGTATAAAAAATAAATAAAAATAATGAAAAACTTAGTACGGTATTTAAAGAGTAGATATAAGCACCTGCTATTTTCTTGTGTCATCTGGGCTGGCAATTTTGAGGCACGCTGCTTCACTTTTCCACCTGACAGTAATTTTGTGTTAAGTTTGACTTTCGCAGTACACACGTGCTATAAGTACCCGTATATAGAGCAGCAAACCCTTCACAGCACAACGCCCCATTCACACAAAGAAGGACAGGGATAAGAGAGAGATAGAATGTACATCCACTCCGGAACCAGTATTCGAAGCTATAACTTCCCTATCCGTGGTTAGAATTATCTGATTATTAGACAAGTTCGCGGTTATGGATGCACTTACATTGAGCATCAAAATAGTTGCGAATGTGAAATCAATTGTGAATGTTTTCAGTAACTTTTCACATGAGAAGTATTACTAGTTGAAATCAGTTACGTCGCATTAGTAGTCTTGCAGGAATGAAGATGCCTGTTTACAAAACTTTAAAAATGACTTTTTTCTCAATGTCATCTTTAAGCAATGAAGACACTTATACAATTGTTTGGGACCACGTAGGAATATTCAACCCTCCTTTGATATGCTAGCTTGTCATCAAGCACGAACAGTTAAGTTTCAAAAATAACTTCGAGTTCGGTAATATACGTAGTTTGCCTCCCCCCCCCCCCCATCAAACTGCTGTTTCATTTTACTCCAACTCACAGCACAGGTTCGATTTTCTCCTTTGAACTTGAGCTCCTGTAGTCTCTTCCGTGCAAAATTGTCAAGAAATGTGCAACGCATGCAGTCATGTGTGCCCATCATGTATGCGATTGCACTTTATCGTTAAGGTGAAATGCTTTCCTTCCAAAATTTTACGAAGTTATTTCGTGTATAAGTGCTTCGGTTAGCAGAAAATGCGTAAACATCGAACCAGGTTGTTTTACGACCCTTAAACATGCAACAGTTGCGTAATGTTGTCTTTGAATACAACGTCAATGCATCACGGATATGTATAACGTATCTATCTTATGTACACTGCGATTCAAAAGTTTAGACAAAATGCGAATATGTGAATAAAAAGAAAACTATTCAACGAAATGCTTTCAAATTTCTACTGCAGGTACACAATATGGTCCCAAATACGTGTCTGGAGTTCTTGTAGCTATAACTGGAATCAAATTTTGGATATTAGAGAAGATAGTTTTTTACATTGTTGCAAAAGTTTAGACAATAGTCAGATTTTATGCAAATATCCCTTGAAATGTGATTGGTGGAGGATTGGTGGACTGTATTATTCATTTATAAAGTGCACAGATTGCTGAACAAAAAATCAAAATTTCAAAAGCTCTTTAGTTCTCGTGTAAAGAAGATGAGAAAGTTTGGAAGCCGAAATTTGAAAATAAACCTGCTTTATTAATTTTTTGTCTTTTATATCGGCTCTAGTATGGTAGTACATTGTTTTTTAATTTGTGGCGAGCAAATTCAGACATGCGTATCGATCAAAAAGTTCAAGAAAAATTATATTTCTTAAGGATGAAAGAATTGAAAAAACGGCTCAGACTGACGATTCGCCCCTTAATCCTACAAAACTTCAACTTAGGTCAAAAACAGCACGTGACATCAAAAGTAGATGAACAATTGAATCGGAATGCAGAAAAAAAAACAAAGAATTGTGCCTGATCCTTTTCGGACAGAGTGTCCCAACTAAGCCAGATTTTAATGTGAAAAGCAGCATATGTATCATCGTGACTAAAAAATGAATGGTACTTTCTTTGATAAAAGTTATTAAAATTGGGATGGCCTAGATGGATTATAATTATTTTCGCGGGACTTGAGAAATATCCAATGATCATATGCTGTGCTGCTTTCACCAATAAAGTCTGGCTTATTTGGGTCACTCTGTCCTAAAAGGCTCAGGCACAATTCTTTGTTTCTTTATGCATTCCGATTCAGATGTTCATCTACTTATGCTGTCACGTGCTGTTTTTGACCCAACTTGAAGTTTTGTAGGATTAAGGGGTGAATCGTCAGTCTGAGCCGTTTTTTCAATTCCTTCATCCTTAAGAAATATCATTTTTCTTGGACTTTTTGATCGATACGCATGTCTGAATTTGCTCGCCACAAATTAAAAAACAATGTACTACCATACTAGAGCCGATATAAAAGACAAAAAATTAATAAAGCAGGTTCATTTTCAAATTTCGGCTTCCAAGCTTTCTCATCTTCTTTACACGAGAACTACAGAGCTTTTGAGATTTTGATTATTTATTCAGCAATCTGTGCACTTTATAAATGAATAATACAGTCCACCAATCCTCCACCAATCACGTTTCAAGGGATATTTGCATAAAATCTGACTATTGTCTAAACTTTTGCAACAATGTAAAAAACTATCTTCTCTAATATCCAAAATTTGATTCCAGTTATAGCTACAAGAACTCCAGACACGTATTTGGGACCATATTGTGTACCTGCAGTAGAAATTTGGAAGCATTTCGTTGAATAGTTTTCTTTTTATTCACATATTCGCATTTTGTCTAAACTTTTGAATCTCAGTGTATGTGTATGATAGTGTGTTAGAATATGTTGCTCTTTTCTGTTCTGTAAAAGATATACTGATGTCAAGGGTCTTTTTTTTTTCATACAAGCATACTGTCCTATTTAATACGGCACATTTACCCATTAAAATACTTCAATTTTTCTCAGATTTTATAATAAATGTGGAAAAGGTATAATTTTGATAAATAAATACATTTAAAAAAAAGCTGACCTAAACTGCTAGGAAAAAAAAGCAATTCGTAAAGTAAAAACTTTTGCAACTGTTTATAGTTTTTGCGTTATGGTGTGTCTATACATACTTATACACACTAAATGTGTGTGTTGCTTAAGACTTTTTAAATCAAACATTGTAAATGGCTTATGCTTAAATAAATGCATAAACTTCAAAAATATTCCCTATTTTCAAGAACAATGCCACAATTTTTGTTAAAAAAGAACTTTTCAGCTAAAATAATATTTTGTGATTAATAATGCTTAAATAGTTGGACAGCATACGTACAATGAAAGAAAATATACTTACTCTTTTTTGGACTACTCATAAAAGTTTCTTTACACCATATTATCCCCATTGTAAAGGAAGCGACGCGTTTAAGCTAACTGAAAAGCAAATAATTACCTTAGATAGTCTTTAAACAAAGAATGTTTACTTTTAAAGGGCCTTGTGTTGCGTGATTAAAATTAAGAGTCAATTAACAAAGCACTATTTAACTGGTGCAACTCATCGGAAGTTAATTTCATCATCCGATTAAAGCAAATGGCAAAATAAATGAAGACTCTATCAAGCATGATTTTGCACTTACGTTTATCGGTACAGAAAAGTGTTTCTAATTAAACTGTAGAAAGTTTTACCTTTACTTTTCGAATCGTTTATACTCATAGCTGCAGAAAGTAGAAAGACTATTTAACATGGTAAGTAGTTTTCATTTTATTTAACGAATAACAAAGTATTTAGAAAGGAAATAGATTGTCTTCAAATGGTTTATTGCCAGAAAAAAAAATAACTGGATGAGGAAAACCTGTAATGGATTGCGATGAAAATCCAGATGACAGAAACAATTAGATGAAGAAAAGAAGAAAGTATAATTACACAGTAAAAAAATTCCGCGACATCACATATTTTAATTGGCCCACGTTCCCTGATTTCACGAATATGAACCTGTTTTCTTAGAGAATCAAGTATTTGCGAAAACGTTTCTAGAATTACTACAAGTTTCACGAATGCAGATTTTGCACTGATGTGTAAAATATTTTAAGCAACAAGTGTAAAAATGTATGTAACTTCTTTATCATGTACTTTGTCTTCATCTCTGATACAACACTACTAGATAAACTGTGTCCCAAATGATTGTGAACTAGTCTGTAGTTTAGTGTTTTTTTGCATTCTTCAGCATGGAATAGGAAGTAAACGAGTTGGAGGCAAAAAATCTCTTATAGAAGCAAAGATAGTCAAAAAAAAACTGGCAGCTTAGGGGAAATTAGATCACCAGCGGGCGACCGCACATTAGTACGGTACAACTCGTAAATTTTAAGGCAGAGCTCAGGTATAAAGCAATAAGTAACCGTCTCTAAGCCAGGGCTAAGGCAGAAGCATGCAATATACCACCAACTTATGCGAGTTGGTGGTGTATATGGTGGTGGTATATGATTCAGGAGTAATTCTGATAAATCAGGAAGAGAGCCAACCTGTTATCATAAACAGGTCTTTTCTCGCTGAAGATTTCCAATTAATTCTAGAAACAAGACAGGCTTCTGTAGTCAAGGTTGCTCAATTCCTGAGGAAGACTCCAGGTTAGTTTCACGAAAGTTGCTGACTCTTGTCGGGAAATGATTCTGTTTTTTTTTTCCTTGCTAGATATGTTACTAGCAAAAACAAGGCGTACCATCTGACCATTATTTTTCAGGAACGTTTAGATTTCCTTACAGTACACATTCAGTCAAATCTTTATTAGTTGAAATTGGTGGTGATAGGGACATGGGGTTGCATTAGCCGGTGGTAGTGTCGATAAATATACTTTAAAAAACGTTTATTTTGGGTACTATTCGATAGCAGTGGTTATTCAAATGATTTAACAAAAATATCGTTCCTTTGAGTCAAATCAATTTGCTTTAAAGAGCACATTTAGCAAGAATATGTTTAAAAAATAATTTCCCATTTTATTTCTAAACTAAATATGAATTTAAAAGTATGCATAATTTATCAACAATTCAGAGTGTTATATGTAATTTGATTATCTCTTTACTCATTTTAAGAAGTATTTTGATTTAATTTTAGGCCTATCACCTTCTTTCAAATTATAATTGCGGTTGAATGGGACTGAGGATAATGTAATTGATGAGACACACTCTAGCTTCTTCTACACTGCGATGCAAAAGTTTAGACAAAATGCAAATATGTGAATAAAAAGAAAACTATTCAACGAAATGCTTTCAAATTTCTACTGCAGGTACACAATATGGTCCCAAATACGTGTCTGGAGTTCTTAAAACTATAACTGGAATCAAATTTTGGATATTACAAAAGACAGTTTTTTACATTGTTGCAAAAGTTTAGACAATAGTCAGATTCCATGCAAATATCCCTTGAAATGTGATTGATGAAGGAAATGCGAGACTGTATTATTCATTTATAAAGTGCAGAGATTGCTGAATAAATAATCAAAATCTCAAAAGATCTTTAGTTCTCGTGTAAAGAAGATGAGAAATTTTGAAAGTCGAAATTTGAAAATGAACCTACTTTACTAATTTTTTGTCGTTTAAATCGGCTCTAGTATGGTAGTACATTGTTTTTTACTTTGTGGAGAGCAAATTCAGACATGCGTATCGATCAAAAAGTCCAAGAAAAATTATATTTCTTAAGGATGAAGGAATTGAAAAAAACGGCTCAGACTGACGATTCGGCCCTTAATACTACAAAACTTCAACTTGGGTCAAAATATAAAACGTAACAGCATAAGTAGATGAACAACTGAATCGGAATGCATAAAAAAAAACAAAGAATTGTGCCTGAGCCTTTTCGGACAGAGTGTCCCAAATAAGCCAGATTTTAATGTGAAAAGCAGCATATGTATCATCGTGACTAAAAAATGAATGGTACTTTCTTTGATACAAATTATTAAAATTGGGATGGCCTAGATGGATTATAATTCTTTTCGAGGGACTTGAGAAATATTCAATGATCATATGCTGTGCTGCTTTTACCAATAAAATCTGGCTATTTTGGGACACTGTGTCCGAAAAGGCTCAAGCATAATTCTTTGTTTTTTTATGCATTCCGATTCAGTTGTTCATCTACTTATGCTGTCACTTGCTGTTTTTGACAACAGTTGAAGTTTTGTAGGATTAAGGGGCATATCGTCAGTTCGAACCGTTTTTTCAATTCCTTGATCTTTAAGAAATATATTTTTTCTTGGTCTTTTGATCGATATGCATGTCTGAATTTTTCTCTCCACAAAGTAAAAAACAACGTACTACCATACTAGAGCCGATTTAAAAGACAAAAAATGAATAAAATAGGTTCATTTTCAAATTTCGGCTTCCAAACTGTCTCATCTTCTTTACGTGGGAACTATGGAGCTTTTGAGATTTTGATTATTTATTCAGCAATCTCTGCACTTTATAAATGAATAATAGTCCCGCATTTCCTCCACCAATCAAATTTCAAGGGATATTTGCATAAAATCCGACTATTGTCTAAACTTTTGCAACAATGTAAAAAAATGTCTTTTGTAATATCCAAAATTTGATTCCAGTTATAGTTTTAAGAACTCCAGACACGTATTTGGGACCATATTGTGTACCTGCAGTAGAAATTTGAAAGCATTTCGTTGAATAGTTTTCTTTTTATTCACATATTTGCCATTTGTCTAAACTTTTGCATCGCAGTGTATGTATAAAAATGAATATTATGTAATAACTATTTTTTGAAGTATAAATACATTAGTTACAAACAAAGCTTAGCTTCTTTGTGAGTGTTTACTGGTTTGCTCTAACGTTTTAAACAATGGTTTGGTTCTAAAGTAAATAGTAATATTCATACAAGTTCTCTTTGTAACCCCAATGTTATTATATAAGTACTCTTAATTAAAACATTTGGCTTTAATTAATTAGAGACTAAAACTTTATCTGATTTTAGAAACAATAATGACTTTCAACTTTTTTTACCAAAATAAAATGTATTTTATTTAAAAAAATATATTTATATAATAAAACTGGGAAAGATTTAGTTAGTTTTAAATCACTTTATCTTTTAGTGGTGCTGTATAAAATATTATTTGGATCTTAATTGCAGTTATTAACGAGCATTTTATCATAAACTTGTTAACTGCTTTTTTTTTTTAATGTTTGAGTATTAATATTTGAAAAACAAAAAACAATAACACGTACACACTTACAGGCATTCACACATGTACTTTAAGATTTAAAATATGAGATTTTCTTTCATCATTTCAACAATTAACTTACAAGTAATTTAATTCTACCAGATCAATTCACTTTCTTTTTACTAAATTAGCAAATATGCATTTGATTATTTCAACCAAAAGAAAATAAATTTCGCTGATATTCACAATTTTTATTTTTTTCGAACGTAATACGTTCGTGGTAAATTACGATCATAGAACTGGTCCAGAAAGTTGGTAAGAGACAAATTCTTGCTTGAGAGGTCGTGTTCAAAATGTAGGTCATGGTGCAAGAAAACTTAAAGCGATTAAGAAGAATATAGTATACATTATAACAAAATTAATTGCAACGACATTCCAGTGCCAAGCTTTTGTGAAAGTTCATTGTAATGCTGTGATACATTCTACCCTTTTCTCAGGTGGCAAGCAGGAAAATTGAATCTTAACCAAATTCAGTCCGATGCCTTTGGCGATAGTCCAATATGTACTTTGACCTGCTTATGAACAATAGGTTTGGGCAGTTTCTTGTACCCCTGGATGTTAGCCAAGACATATCTTCTAAACGTTCTTACTTCCTCTTTTCTACCGATGCCATAAGAGAGCAAAATGATGGAGCACTTAAATTTATTTTGTCTTTATGCAGTGAAACTATGCTTCACTGGTTCAAACTTTCCAGTTGACAGAACTTCACGAGGAAATATTTTTGGCAGACACTTAAAAGCCACCTTTCATGAAACTGCATCATTCATTTCTAAGAAGTTTAGAGTGATTCATATGTACAGACCTTAGAATTGGATAGCTTGTAACCCATTTACTTAATCCTTTCGAATTTTTATGCCATAACATTTTAAAAATTGTATGTTTACAAATAGGGCGTAAAGCTAATCTCCGCAATCCCAGCAGTACAAAATTTTAAAATTTTAATAATGTACTTTATTTCAATACGTATTTCACAACACATTTTAACATTGCTTGGAGCTGGAAAATTTAAAAAGCTAATAAAATATCGTTATGTAAAATGAGGATGTTTTTATTAGTTCCTAACCTTTGTAGCATTTATGGTCATTTTTTACATTCAATGTACATCTTTTTCAGTGGTAATAAGAGATCTAATTTAATTTACTAAAGATTCTGTAATATATCTTGCTAATGAAATTGAATAAGTGGAAACATTTAGACTGGAAAAATAGCATTAAAAAACCGATTTCAATTATACTTTATTGTTCACTATTTTTTTTAAATCTACTATTATTGAGCTTCCTAAACAGTATCAATTATGTTAATATTATACTAGCGGTACCCGCACTGCTTTGCCCGTGGTATAAAATTAAAACGTCATTTGGTAATAAATTGATATCGCAGAAAGAATACTCATTTTTAGTTATAATTCAACTATAATTCCTAAAACTATGATATAAAAATAAGACAAAAGGGAAAAAAAGAACAATTTTGTTGTTTACAGAAACCAACAGAAATCTTACCAAACTTTAAAAGAAGAAGGAAGTTTTCTTTCCTAAACAAAATAATACATGTTTCGAAATAAAACATTTTAGAAAGAACGTTGCAGTGCTGCAATTTATGCGATATTTTTATAATATACCGAGTTTTAATTCTTTAAAAACTGAAAAAAGAAAAGCAGAAGATTTTTTCTCAACAGTTAAAATATTTCATTTAACTAATTTTAATTTTAATAAGGCTTGGAGTTTGGATTGCTACAAAAACAAATACATTTTTAAAATTATTAAGGAAAAAACAACGAAACAAATGAAGGAAATAAAAACGTAACCATGGTAACAACATGAAAGTTGATTTCCGTTTGATAAAATAATTCATTTTATCTTTATTTTCAAATTTTATTCTCGAGCTTAGCCTTTTTATAATCATTTGGCTTGCTTTGTTTAAGGTAAGCCTTGAATTTCCGCGATTCTAAAAACAATTATTTTAGCTCTTTTAATGCTCGTAGAAACTTCCAACTGATATCATTTTTAGCAGAAAATTTCAAGCTTTTGAATGACATAAGACTTGAAAATGTGTATGAAATATTTCTTTCCCATTTCATACACATTTTCAAGACACACACACAAGTTTTGTAATATATATATTATACTTAATGCCATACTGCCTTGCTAAGCACTACAGAAGTAATTGAAATGCTATTTTTTCAGATTAAAAAAAAAAAGTCCCTTTCTTAAATGACCATAAACATTGCATTTAAGTAAAATACATTACAAAGATCCCCCTAGCAACAGTAATTCAATTTTAATATAACTATACTTTTAAAGTCTAAAAGAAGATTTCAGTACAAAAAGCAATAAAAAACTCCTTTTTCATTAATTATCAAAGAATGGACTGTGTGTAACTGCTTATAATTCATTTCTATTTAAAATTTTTAGCTTAGACAATTTTGAGACCAAAACTAATTTTAGATGAAGTTAGTAGTTACATTATATTTTTCAAACGATGTATAAATATTAGGCATTCTAGTAACATTTTCTTTTTCAACTGCCAAAACGCCAAACGTTCAAAAATAATTCTTATATTTTATTATTACTGCAATTAACAACCAAATAATTTACTGAGTTAAATGTACTAAAAATTAATCTAAACATAATGATTCAAAACCTCAACTGGAGCAACTAAAATAACGACTTGCTAATGTAAAAGAACTTTTTAAAATTTACTGAGTAATTATTACTGGAAATTTTTAACATGAACCCATCGTCAAAATACCGTGAAATTCCATTACAGCGAACTTCAAGAGACTTTGATAGGGGTAACAGGAATTTTGCTGTACTGGAATTCAAGCAATACATTAGACTTATAATCAGTTCTGAATTTTTTCTGTTAAAACATATGTTTATTTATCTTAGTTTTCTTTTTTTAAGGGGATTTCACAGTACTATCATATATAAAAATTGCATGAAGCTTTAAAATAAAATTTAGATACCGTTTTTTAAAATAATTACTGTGCTAAAACACCCCATAAGAAGCTATAGCATACGTTATTTCCTAGTTAAAAATAAAAACAGTAACTTTAACTTTTGAATCATGCAAAAGATAAAATATTAGTAATTTCGCATTTAAATGAAATTAAAGTCCTAGTGGCATTTTTTTTTTTTGAGTTATAATGCTGAAAGATTTTAGAAAATACGACCTGTGTTACCTCTACCCAATTACAATTTCGCTTAAGAGAGAGAGAGAGCTACTCCAAATTAAGATTTACCGTCTTTAGTCTTAATGACTTACACATCTTCTTTCCTTAATCTCAGAAGTAATTACGTACTGTACCTGCGCTAGGTCACATATGATTACGTACTTCTAGAAATTAGAATTCTTCTTAGTTACATTTTCAAATCTTTTTTATATATTTTGTTTAAATTCGGTAGTTATGACATTTTTTCCCCATTAAATAAAAGATGTCTTTAATTGGAAGGAAAAAGAGCTAACACAAAATACTTTTTAAAAGTTATTATCATGTCTTAAAATTTTAAAAACATAAAATGTTATTATTGTAAAAAATGTGATTCATTGATCTCCTGCAAAGAAACTTTGTTTTCTCCCAATAAGCGCAGCTCCATTTTGTAATGAAATGAGAGTACAGAACACCTTTAGAAACACGTTTTGTAGTCCTCTGAAAAAACGCTTCAAAGTTGAGCGGTCACTTTTTCTTTATGTCCTTAACGCTAGTGAACCTAATTGTGAAAAAAATTTAAAGATTTCATCATTTAGCATTTTGTTATGAGTAATTATATATATTTATATCGTTTAAATTATTTATTTATAACTTATCCAATATGTATGTTGTCATTTCTTGTTAAAAGTATACATTTTTTAAATTTATTTATTTAACAATAGTAAATGTTACCATAAAAATATTATAATTTCGCAATATTAAAACAATATTTAATGACCAATATAAAATCAACTATTAAGTCAATATTTTGCAGGAAATCCATTCCTTTTTTTACCAATTTTCGTTGCCAAACCTATTTATCTAAATAAATTATAACGCATTTGAAAACAGCTTTTTTGTTTACAGTTTGCATTAAAAAAATAAATTAATAAAAAAAACATTCTCATGAAACGAATTCTTACGTATTGTAATAGTTATAAAAACTGATTTATATGAAATAAATTGAAATAATAATTCGTAATACAATGTTAAATGATGAAACCTTTAAAAAGTTAAAAAGTGTCCAAAATTAAGTCCACTAGTGTATGTCTTGAAATCTATACCCTTTTAGCATTAAGTTTTCCAGGATTGCAGTTGTAGTAAATGAATGTAATTGCACTGTAAAAAATGTTGTGTAACCTAGCTGTATACGGTGGCAGCAGTGCCTTTACTGCTACGGAGTACATCTATTTCAGTGTTAGGTTAGCGCAGAATTCTCTGTTATAAGAATGAAAAAAGTGTATTCAAGGCTGGAAAATTATTTTCAATTATTCTTTTATTTAAAGTTTTTGTCAGGTTCATGCCACTACCAATCAATTTTATACGTTTCGTAAGTTATTTTAATTATACTCGATATGATCGAACCCAAATCGCGAACTTACCACGTACAGAGCAAAGCAAGCACTCTGACCTCTTGGTCTAGTTAAGGTGCAGCTTGGTAACGTTCAAGAGCTCTGCGTCGGTGTTTGTCTTAGCGCATGCGCTTTGAATATTACCCTAGTAATTTTAAGCCATGGTGGAACTTTATAACGGCTGCGTGAAACTTTCCTTTAATATATTTTTTTTAATCGGAACTGCTTATTTCAGAAGTTGGTAACGTTAAGCCCATTAACAATGGCAATCGTAAATAAATTTTCACTCAGAATGTGTATCACCGTATACCTGTGAGTGCCGGAGATGTGTTTATTTTTAAAAATATTAAACATACATTTGCTTAATATTATTCCTTCCGTTGTATTTGCCCATGTCGTGAAACTTCATTCGCATATCTTCTACATACAGCTCATGCTTAAAACATTTTAATGAACATTAGGATCTATCCAATCCTTCACGTGGGAAAGAACTCTGGAATTATTTTCTTTATTTAATCAGTCTTTACATAAAGGAAAGCTGAAAATCCTTTCAGCTTGAAAAGGCATTTACTAACAACCTTCTCTAATTGCTCTATTGATCTTGTGGCGCAAATCAGTTTTCTGAACCTTCCTATTCTTTATTGATCACCTGAAATCTACCTCCTCGATTTATCATTTTGAGACTTTGCGGAGTAATACGCAAGTTTAAAATAAAATACCTGTGAAGCTGTTTGTTGAGTTCTTACCGTGACGTGTTATATATTCATTTAAAAATAATAGTTGGTTCTAATACTGGGGGACGCTTAATGCTTTTTTAGCACCAAAGGCATGAAAATTAATTTGATTTCTATGTGAATTTATCTGTTTTTTAACAAGCCGAACTTACCAATCTAATATTAGAGTAAATTACTATGTTTAATTTTCGAAGAAAATTAGTTGGAGCAAAATGATTCTAAGAAAAATTTTCACGAATAATCAGCATTCTGATGTAAAAAGGCATTACAAATATACTACTAAATTTCACTGTAAGTTAATTATTTTTTAAAGAATAGTTTTCATCTGAAAAATTATCATTTATATAATCGTATATTTAAATGCTAAATATACTGTACTTTCATTATATCTACTTTTTTCAAACAAGAAACCCAATTTTTCGGTACAGCATAGATCAAACTATTTTCATTTTTATAAACGACCGAAGCGATCTTTTTCTTAAAAATCTAATTTTACTTATATTCAAAGTAGTTTCTTTTTTAAGCCAGTTTACAGAACAATACAGCAAGAAAAGAAAATTTTAAGAATAGATGATTTTTCAAACCTTTATCCGTTGTTAAGGAATTAGAATAAGCGTTTGTGTGTAACAAATTGGCAAATCCTTAAAAAAGTAATAGCAAAAATTACTCTCACATGCTACCTGTTGTTAGGATTACAATTTTAAAAAGTATTGATTTAACTTGAGCTCTTTTATAAATTAAAATATAACACTGTTATGAATTTCCAATTCTGTAAAAATCCTGCATTAGATTAAACCAAATCGGAGTGTTTACAGTGACTCCAAAAGATAAAATTAACCAACAACTTTTTTTTTCCCATTTTGTATACGTTGTACACAAGATAGCTACAGAAAATGCATATATTGTTCTTAATGAAGGTAAATCTATTACTGCGAAAATAATATTTTTTTTACTGTATAATACTGGCCGCTGTGGCTCTAGTTTAAAACTGTAAAATGCACCATAATGAACTAAAATTAACAATTTTACAGCTTATTACTGTGCATTTTACAGTTTCAAACTGAAACCTCGGCTGCCAGATATATACTGTAAAAACAGCAGTTTATTTTTTGCAGTGTATGTATGAAAAAAAAATAAGTAGGGTGAAATTGGACGTTTGGAAGTGACATCTATCACTATAATGATGATGCGTCCATATAAAACTCTTGAATCGCAATGTAGAAATAATATTTAAAACCATTTTCAAAATAACCAGTGGGCAAAATGTGTAATTTTGAAATTGTGGATGTATTTTTTTAAATTAACTGCAAAAAACCATATTTAGCACTTAGTAATCAAATGCGGTTTTCAGGGTGACCACGATGATTTAAGATTAGCTTCTCTTCCCACATATAAGCCCGTGTTCTCTGGGTATAAAAGTCTAGCCTGAATACAGTCGAATATGCAGTTTAAAAGATGAAGATGGTGTGCGAGGTGCTTTGTAGTACGTACTTAGTGTCATTCAATCACAGAAGCGTTCCACTGCATGACTTTAAATGTTCAACAATATCGCATAATCTTTCAGGAATCAATCTCATTATTAAAACAACAGATACTATGATTACCGAAACGTCTAAAAAATGCATATGCGTACATCTTTAAAGCAAAAAAGTAAAATTATCCTTTAATGTGCTTTCTTCAATCTCTAAAAAAGCAAAAAAAGCTTGTTTTTTATTAAAAGACACAAGTAAGAGAAGAATGTTTTATTCATTTTTTTACATTTATCTGCGTATTTCAACCTGCGTTTTTGCTTGTTTTTCTCCTTTTTTCCTTTATATCATTCTTCCTTTCTTATGTTTTTAGTCCCGCTAAAGTTACCTTTTTTTCTCATGAATAGTTGAAATGCTAATTAAAATTGCCTGCTAAGAGATCTTGGTTTTTCTTTTTGTGTTTATGGTTTATCTTATTTTAGAGAACATGTAACATTTACACTCGTCTATTTGGCTGTATTACATCACATCCTTAAGATGAATCGAAGTTTTTTTTTTTTTTTTTTGATGGAGGCTTGACTTATGTTTAATGTAAAATAAAGCAGAAATGGTTACCTTAAAAGTATTTTTTTTCCTACAAGATCGAAGCAGTTTGTTAATTCTTATTTATTCAAATTAGTATTTAATATTTTTTGAACAAAAATGATTTAAAAATGCTCTAATTATTCAATTATTTTCTGTGATACATACGAGAAAAACTACTACACTGTTCAAAACAATTAGGGGAGACCATGGTTTTAACTAAATTACGCAAAGATGTATATCAATAAGTAACATAAAATGAATTATCCATAATTTAAAGTCTACCAGGAAAGAAAGAAAAATACTTTACGTGCAAATTAAAGTTAATGACGTCAAAAAGCAGAAAAAGAAGATATGTGCAGACATCGGGATGTTGCAGAAACGTCCGTTTTATTGCCGCAACTGTGAAATTCCGATTGCGCAGTTGTTGTTTTTTTTTGTAGTTTTTTTATTAGACAAGGTTACTTGAGAATGTCTCAATAACGTGATTTACCGGAATCAATGCCATGGCGTGTTACAGGCAGGCTGGAATCCGGGAAAACACAATGTAGTGTCACGGATGATGTTGGAGGCGTCAAAAGCAACTTGTCTGTGGAATCGATTCCAAGAAACAGGAAATGTTAGACGTTGATCAGGGTAGGGTCAGCCATGCGCCACTACAGCAACTGATGGCCGGTACATACGGTTAACAGCCCGTTGAAACAGAATAGAGAATGCTACGCATCTGCAAAGACAGTTGTTCTTGGCAATAGGACGAAGGGTGTCCAGCCAAACAGTACATAATCGACTTCATAAGGAAGGGTTTTATTTACGTAGGACAATGGTCTGCATTTCCTTGACCCTACGCTACCGCGTGGCCCGAAGAAGATGGGCTGCTAAATATCGAGATTGAGAGCAACATGATTAGAGTCACGTGCCGCTTACAGACGAGTCTCGATTCAGTCTGGAAGTGACACCGGACGTGTTCTGGTATGGAGGGACAGGGGCACTCGAAATAACCTCGCATTCGTTCGCGAAAGGTCACAATACAGACGAGCTGGATGGGTGGTGTCGAGTGGAATCCGCATAGGCGGACATACGGACCTACATATCCTTTGGAATTCCATTTTGACGGGCCGAAGGTATGCAGAAGAGATACTGAGACCTCATTTCATCCCTTATGCTGCTCGACGGAAGAGAACTCGTCTGGTAGAGAACATGCTTGAAGCTGAAAAAAACAGCGTATGGAATGGCCAGCGTGCTCTACTGTCCCGAATCCAATCAATCATGTTTGGGCCATGCTCAGACGATGCATTGCTGCGCGACCAAGGTCGCCTGTTACTGTCCGAGACTTGGAGATTGCACTTATTGAGGAGTGGAACAGTATTCTCCAAAGTCATATCGATAACCTTATCGCATCTAGGCCAAACAGGTGTGCTGCAGTCTTAGCTCTTCAAGGAGACCACACGCCTGATTAAAACTCATACATCATGTCTAAACTGCACATTTTTTTCATTTTTTACATGTAACCAAATTGTTGCCCTAAATCACTTTTTCGCGTTTTTTCCACATTTTCAAAGAATTAAAGATTAATTCCAAAGCTTTAGGTCATTTTTCTGTATTGCGCATTGATACGCATGTACTATGTTTTGTATGCCAATCTGTGGCTGTCTTGCATGGTTTTCTTCACTTTTTTGCTTGCTCCCCTAATTGTTTTAAGCAGTGTTATATTGTTGATCATGGTGATACTAAGTACAATATTACAGTGCAATTCTAAATATTTAATAGACACACGTTTCATCAAGTAATGTTGAGGGTCATTGCAAAAAAAATTGTTTCCTATATATGAAAAGGAAAGAAAACGCGCGATTTTTTAACTTCTTATTCTTATCCACATCAATCAAACATTTAGTTATTATTTTTTTTGTTTCAGACAGAGAGGCTTTGAAATTAATACAAAATTCATTACATCATCGTATACCATATTTTAAAGCTCATGATAAACAAAAGACTTGTTTTCTGCACGAGTACAATACCTACATCAACACTACTTAGGAGTTTGCAGAAAATGCAGCAGTTTAGTTTTCAGCAAATTTTCCTTACATTTGTAGCTTAGAGCTACATGTACATTATTAAAATTTTAAAATCAAATACAAGAATATTTTCTTAAAGTAATTTACAGCTAAACCAAAAATACCCTCGCATATAAAACTGAGCAAAAATAAAACATTCATATTTCTAAAGTTTTAAGGAATTACTTACTTCCTTTCATAGATTATATATAGAATAAAAAGAAAAAAAAATCATGAAGCACTGAACATTTTACTTTCCCATCCAAGGACTAAACAAATTTGTACAAGTTAAAAAGAGTGACTAGTGTTTCTCAACAAGAAACTAAATATTTATCTTTTTCGTCTAATGTTTCTTTAAATAGCGATTCTTTCACTCTTGTGATGGTTGTTAGTACCATTTTGCTAAACAGTTAGTCTTGAATTTTAGACATACGTTTACTGTCTATTTCTCTTTTGTTAAGGAAGTTCTGAATAGTATAGAAAATTCAAAATTGTATGCTAAAACGAAATACACGAAACGAACCTTTGAAAATATTTCTCACAACCACCAAAAAGGAAGTAGTGACTACGAATCGATCTTTGCCTATGAATTACTAATTGTAATTCATGTTTTCCAATTGTACAAAGAAAAGTTTTTAATAATGTACGCTATTTTTTAACCCAAAAAGTATTCAAAAGTATTTAATTCAATTTCGTTTGAACAATAGAAAGAAACGTTATCCAGCTAACCCCCTGGCCTTTCCTGTATGAAAACATTTTTTTATGAAAACGAATCAGTCTAAAATCGATTAAATACAATCACGTATACTCTTTTTTTTATAATCATTCTGTAAATTTTCCGTTAAACACTAAACTGTAACGATAAATAAATGACATTTTAATGATTTACAAGAAAGAAAAATCAAGCATTTTTCAGTCAATTAAGCAGAGTTCAAAATCACTCTACAGTGCAATCATTTTTATTTTGGTACTTAATGTTTTCCTAGATGCTGTTTTTAAAAGGATATTTATATTTTTTCGAATAACACTTTTTATACATTGCAGTTTTTATGGTTAACTTGGAACGCATCCATGATGTTTTTAGTATATTTATGTTTAATACAGTAATTGATTTTATAATAACTGCGCTGTTTTGAATCACAATTTGTGACGAAATATAATCTCTTTTCTAAATTAAATAACTTTCACACTGATTTAATTTGCTATAGAAAGAATTATTCCATATATACCTGAAAAAAGTAAATATTAGAGCTTTAAATATAAGAACTATTGAAGTGTATCGTTTAATACTAAACAAAATAACCGAAAGAAATATTTAGTCATATTAAGCAAGTCCTCTTAAGGTCTAAAATAAGAGTTTCATTACTTTAAATAAACTAAACAGAATTTAAAATGGCATTTTTGGGACATAGATGTTGGTCTTTACAAACACCAAAGCGAACTGAGTGAAAGTATTCTTCATATATGAAAAACCCTATTTATATGGGATTGTTTTATTGCAATTTGGAGCATTGGCTAATCAATAGATGGGCTAGATTTCAGTGGAAGTAGAATCCGAAGCAAAGAGAAAATAAAATGACAGCCTTATCGCATTGAAGCGAAGCTTGCCATTATGCTTCTTAAACACAATCAATATGTCACAAAATAATGCGTAATATATCAATATATTTTCAGACTATTCATGTTCCTTAATGCATCTCGCTCAATGCTGGTCGCGTTGCATCTTGGCAAACTAAATGCAAAACTAGTATCCATCTACGTATTCGGGACAATATCAAATACATAGACATACACACAGACAGACACACACATTTATATAATATAAACACAGTCCAGTCACATTAATGTAACCACCTGTCAAAAGCCAGATTAACCACCTTTCCCAAAGCCGACTGCTGCGAAACGTGCAGCAAGAGACTCAGTTAGGGTCCTGAAGGTGTTCACTGGTAGTTTAAGCCATGTGTTGACTCCAATGCCATGGCCAGCTGCGCTAGATTAAGCGGGTGCGGATCCAAGGCGCGAATATCTCGATCGAGATGGTCAAACATTTTCTCGATTGGGACTGGGTCAGGAGAGTTTTCTGGCCAGGGGAGAAGGGTAAACTTATCCCGGTGCTCTTCTAGTCACGTACGTACACTGGCAGCTGTGTGGTACTTAACATTGTCTTCTTGATGGATGCAACGATCCTGAGGAAAAACAATGCCCATATAGGGGTAGATATGGTCCGTAAGGACAGATGCGTACTTGTATTGTTTCATCATGTCTTCCACAAATGATGAGTAAACCCGGAGAATGTCAGAAAAACATTCCCCAGACCATAATGCTCCCGCCTCCAGCTTGGACCCTTCTGGCAGTGGTTGCAGGATGCCTTTTTTCAGAGGTTTCACGCTTCATACGCCAACGTCCATCTGCCCGATGGAGCATAAAATGTGATTCATCAGTAAATGCTACCTGTCGCCAACGTCTGCGGTACTGGCGTGCAAATTCGTCGTCGATGGACAGTAGTAAGTGCATGAACCAGGCTTCTGCTTCGGGAGCCGAGACGGAACAACGTCCGCTAAACAGTAGTTTGGGAGACGATGTTGGTATCCCCTTGGTTCATCTGGGGGGTCAGTTGTTCAACGGTAGCCCGTCTTTTAACCCGAACGCATTCCCGCAGCCGTCGTTCGCCTCTGTCATTTATGGCTCCTGGTGCTTCACATTTTCAATGTCGCTGATTCTGGACAGTCCCATTTTGCCATGCACGGTACACTTTTATCACGACAGCAAACAAACAGCTCAAAAACTCAGCCATTTCGAAAATGCTTCCACCCTTGGCACGAAAGCCAATGATCATGCCCTTTTGTACGTCGTATAAATAAATCGCTTCGTTTTTTGCATTACGGCAACGATAGAAATGTTTTCCAAAGCCCTCACACACCCTTTATATACCCTCAACTGCACTGTGCTACCAAGTGCCCTCTTTAATTGGTCCTTTAACGTCGAAATCGAAAGTACGTGGTGATCACATTAATGTCACTGGATATATATATATATATATATATATATATATATATATATATATATATATATATATATATATATATATATATATATATATACAGGGTGGTTATAAATTAACAGGAGGTGTTTGGAGCCCTCTAGCTCGCGAACTACTGGGCGAAACATTGCCAAATTTCGTGAGCGGGCATATTAAACCATGGGATTTTGATTTCTGGAATTAAAAAAAAAAATAGTTTGAAAAATTACCACCAGGGGGAAATTTGGCGCTGTAAAAGTGTATTACACTGAATATCGCGAATTAAACTTGAAAAGATGCTGTATAAATCAATTTAAACCAAGCAAAAATGATTGTGCTTTGCAAATGAGGTTTAATATGATCGCCGTAGAATTTTCAATTAAAAAAAAATCACCACGAACAAAATAGTTGTCCATTTAACCAAATAGAATGCAATAATTTGCATAAACGCGTTGCGTTTAGCGATCATCTGTAAAATGAAGGACTGGGAGCATTCTCATCAAGAAATCCATTCTGATATGTTACGAGCTGCCGTAGAAAATGTTGTGCATCGTATGCAGTTCTTACAACTTTACAATGGCGATCATATCGAACCACATTTGTGACAAAAAAAGTCATTTTTGTAAATGAAATGGATGCATATTTTGTCAGTAGCAATTAATTCTTCCATAATCAGAATAATACACTTTTACAGCGCCAAATTTCCCCCTGGTGGTGATTTTTCAACCTATTTTTTTTTTATTCATGAAATCAAAATCCCATGGTCTAATATGCACGCTCACGAAATTCGGCAATATTTCGCCCAGTAGTTCGCGAGCTATAGGGCTCCAAACACCTCCTGTTAATTTATAACCACCCTGTGTATACACAGGGTGGTTATAAAATTACGTGAGGTGTTTGGAGCCCTCTAGCGCGTGAAATACTGGAGGAAACATTGCCAGATTTCATGGGTACGCATATTAGACCGTGGGATTTCGATTTCTGAAAAAGAAAACAGTAGTTTAAAAATGGCCACCAGGGGAAATTTCGGCGTTGCAAAAGTGTATTACTCTGATTGTAGAGGAGTTGAATGCTACTGACAACATATGCATCCATTTTATTTGCAAAAATGGCTTTTTTTATCACAAATGTAGTTCAATATGATAACCATTGTGAAGTTGCATGAACTTGATACGATTCACAACATTTTTCACGGCAACTTGTAACATATCAGAATTGATTTCTTTGACTTTTAAAGTTTCAATATCTTTTAAACTTGCTACGTCAGAAACATGTCTTTGATACACAACACTTTTCGGCTATCCCTATAACCAAAAACCACATGAATTGAGATCAGGCGACCTTGGGGGCCATTCCTACGGCGATCATATTAAACCTCTTTTGCAAATATCAATCAATGTTTTTCAGCGAAATTGCTTTGTGCAACATTTTTTTCAAATTTAATTCGCGATATTCAGAGTAATACGCTGTTACAGCGCCAAATTTTCCCCTGGGGCGATTTGTGACACTATTTTTTTGTTTCAGAAATCAAAATCCCATGGTCTAATATGTGCGCCCATGAAATTTGACAATATTTCGCCCAGTGCTTCGCACGCTAGAGGGCTCCAAACACCTCACGTTAATTTATAACCACCCTATATATATATATATATATCCATGGTAAAATTGTTTTGTTCGTGGAGGTAATGTTTTAAGCATATTATCGTAGGTTGACTCATTTAGGTCCTTTTTTCAGGTGTAGAAGATGAAAGGATTTTATTTATTGCTTTATCACATTTTAAGTTTTGTGTTAACCAGCGCTGCCGTCCTAAGCACCAAAGTCGTATCTACACTTTTTGAACAAAATTGAGTTATCGCCACCAGGTGGCTCTTTGACATATTTTACCTAAATACAAAACTATATGCTCATTTGAGAATGGGAAAATTTTTTTTAAAATATTCTGAAAAAGTTTCATATGAATCAAATACATGGTGGCGCAAAACTTTAAAGAGTCCTTTCTCAGTTTTAGCTCCGCTGTAGATACCACACTTGTGTTTAGCATTGCAATGCGATCAATGACTAACCACGCAACTATAGCTCATACAGAAACATCAGCGAAGTAAATCGAGTATCAGAAGTAAATTACATTTCATAACGAAATGTTACTAATATTTATCCGTAACTTCGGTCAATATTTAGCAATTATGTATAAACCGTTGACTTTTGCGATCAGTCGGTCCCTTATTGTTTTTGACAGGTATTAGTTTCATATTTATGGTATAAAATATTTTTCAATATATTCCTTTACAAATTAGTAAGAAAAAAAAACGTTTCCCATTGAAAAATATTATGTAGTTATGTTTTGAGTCGAAAATGGAAGGAAAAGTTGAAATAACCAGTTATGAAACATTTAGAAAATATGTGAGAAAAAACTTCTTGATTTTTTTTTTAGAAATTGATGCAAGTGTTTATTATTAAATCGCTATTATAATGAAATGGTTGTATTTAAAAGACATAAAAAAGACGCAAAAATCTTAAGATTTTTGAGTCTTTATGTTTTGAAGAAATGAAATAATTTATTTACTTATTTTTATAATGTAAGAAAAAACATGAAACGATGAAAAAAAAAAAAAAAAAACTCAGAAAAAAATTGCATAAACTGAAACTTGTTATAAAAAGAAGTATAAAAGCAGTACGTTTCTACAATCAAATTTTTTCACAAATCGCCGTATAAAAAAGAAAACAATCGTGTACTAGTAAGGTATCATATCGCCTTTTGATAAAAATTCTTTATTAGTATAATTTGGTTTAACTAAGCATACAAAGCCAACAGCGGAAGTTAATATTATCAGCGAGACTCTTATGTTTGCACTGCAACCTTAATATCTTCAAAAAATAAAATCAATATTCAAAATGTAAGTTTTAGCACACATTTTTATTTACTTTCCGGTTTGCTGAATAAACCAAAGAACATAATCATTTTTACTGAATGCGATTGGCCATAATCCAAGTGTGAAGACCTACTTTTAAGGAAGAAAATTGCTTTGCTACCTTGTGCGAGCGTGGCTATGTGCCAGTACTTATTTCTCATGTACTCTTAGTATATTTTCTTTGTATCCCATTTTATGTAAAAAACTACAGGATGCGAGAATCAAAAGTAAATTATACATAGAGAGTTTTTTGATGAATGAAGTAAATTTCAAAGTTTACTTTTTTATACTGTTGTAGTTGAATGCTAAAAAAGGTTTAGAAAATATACTTTTGGAACGTATATCTTAAGTTGGGCTAATGCCTACAAAAAAAAAAGTAATATCCAATGCTCATAACTCAGAAGAATAAAATAAGTTTAAAAATATGTTTAACTGAATAGGTATGGAATAAATGTGTACTACTTAGTACAAAACATGAAATGGAAACATCATAAAAGAATTCAAAATGATGATTAAAATGGGATGAAAACTATTTGAAAACAAAAGCACAGTATTAATAGGCAACAAAACTTTCTGTTTGAATAGAAACGTTATAAGCAGTATGCTTTACCAGCACTAATAAGCACTATACATCACTAATGAATGGTGCAGACATTGGGGTCCTAAGAATACGAATAATATTTCCTATTATGTAATGATTGGTAGAGATGACTTTACTGGGAAATGCGGATGGACTAGAATATTGGGACTGTAAGTATATTATTTTAAAATTTTCTTAAACTTCGATTTGATTTCTTCTTCAGTTCCCCTATTAAGTGGATCGGTAAAAAACAAATGCATTTTGCTGAAGAAGAACACATACTTTTCACCAACCTGAAATGTTGTTAAGGCTAGAATGATGGTGTAAACCTTTTTTGATGCCCCTAATTGGACAAGAAACTTTACTTTTCTACAATGAAGAACATCTTTTTTTTCCATAAAAATCCTTACATGCTTCTAAAATCCGAAATTAATTTTTAAACACGGAATGTAGTATACTTTTCAGAACGCTTCTAACCAGGAAAATACTCGGTCATGGAATAATGATTTTTTTTAATAAGTACCAATCGAAAGAGCATTGTAAAATATGTTTCTGGACGCATGTCTTTTTGCCCTCGTGCCTCCGTTATCGAAATATAAGGTCCTAAAGTGAGCTGAATTTTTTTGAAAAATCGCCAATTTCAGCGAGTTATAATGAAATCAGGAAGCTGCGGCACAATTTACTATTTGCGTCTAGCGAGAAACCTGATTCCCATTTTTGGTTATCTGCAAAGCTTGTAAAAGACAGCTTTACAATAATCTTTTAGTTTATTTGGGTGTGTTAAAGCAAAAAAATACTATCAAGCCTATGGCGTGGAAACAGAGCTTTTTAAAGAGGACAAACAACTTTAAACAGTGCCGTATTTACGTATGGCCTTAATGAGCTATAGCCCAGGGCGGCACGATTGGGGGGGGGGGCACTTTTTCCATGCAAAGTGAAGATGGTTTTTTTTTTTTTTTTTAGACAGCAGGGCGGATCGGCCGCGAGAATTACATCAACTAATTGAATAAAAAAATTCTTTATTTAATAACACTGGAATGCTGGTAGAATTTTTCATACAAAAGTGTTGAACCGCAGGGGGAAAAAAAGAAAAGAAGATAAGACAGGAATAAGACTAGAAAGATGAGAAAAAAAGACTGCGAGACAGAAAAAATTGTTCGTTAAAACAGGGTCTTGCTCGTTAAAAACGAATTCTGTTCCATAGACTTAACATTAATCCTACAAAATATTCTCGTTTCCCTCGTTAAATCCAAGTTCTCGCTATGTCTGGGCTCGTTATAAACGACTTCGACTGTATTCATTACACATTTTTAAAAATTATTTTATCGTTTATTTATTTATTGATTTTATTTTATTTTTTCTAAAATATTTAAATGAAGTCACGATCCATTTCAATAAAATTTTGTACACCGGTCGAGATCAGCCTGCACAAGAAAAAAAAAGCAAATTTTATTTTAAAAAACTAAAAAAAAACCTGTCATTATTCTGTGGAAGGTCTGAAATTTCAGTTTTTTTTTTTTTTACAGCTCTAGGGGGGGGGGGTGCAGTTTCAAAAGCCCAGTTTTGCCTCACGTCCAAATATGCGTCTGACTTTAAACAACATCAAAATTAAGTTTTATGTTATTATTTGCGATAAAAGCAGGTCCCTTGTTTAGGGGGCCCATGAGGTAACAACTGAACCTCCTGCTTTTCTTTTTTTAAAGTGTATGTGCAACTCTGTAGTATGAGGGGGGGTGATGTAAGGTTTCTTAATTGTAATAAATACAAATATAAATTTTTCTAATCCACTTTTCTTTTGGTGGGCCCCTATAGCTCAAAGTGAGTTCTCCTAAAAATTTCTATAAACTGCATCATGGGGTATGTAGGAGTGGTTTTTGTTGCTTTTCGATAAATAAGTAAAAATTATATACTCTTTGACCTTCCTCTATAACTTTTTAAAGGGAAGGGACAGGATAAAAGCATATTTCAGAATTTAGTGTATTTTAAGTACTAAAAACTTACCCTAATTTCGGTCCTGATTTATTGTTTTGAAATATATCTATAAGTATTTCTACATAAACTTCTTATAAGTATTGTATTTTGGCGTTTGTAATCACAAAGTAATTTGTTTACTTCAGACGATTAAATTAATTAAAATCTCTAACTAAGAAAATTAACCAGCAGATTAATACATAATACAGTGTCATAAATACACGTATATATATAAAAATGACAAGAGTCCTGTTGAAAGGATAAAAATATTTTAACCGAAAAAAATATACTACTGAACGAAAATCTGATTTAAACATAGAAAATTAGAATGCCATCAAGAGCATTATACAAAACTTAAAAATCGCTTCTGTACAAAAACTGCAAACGCTACACCACCTCTGCGAAAAAAACAAAATTGTAAAGATGTTTCAAATGGAGTTGGAAGTATTTGTAATAACCCAGACTTGTACCATACACGCATATCTTATGTGCGAGTATTGTGATGAGGGCGATTCTCTGTAAACTCGTCATTTTAAATACAAAATCTGTCTGGGCATGCTTTTTTGAAATGCTTGTATAATTGTAATTATATTGCTGAAGAAATTATTATAATTCTTTGGTTCGAAATAGGGCCAATTGAAGTTTGTTTTTCTGGATAAATCATAATAGTCCCCTGCCTAGTATAAGTAGGCAGGGGACTATGTATTTGCACTTCGTGGAGTAACATTTTCAAAATAATTAAAACATTTTTTTTTCATTTGAACTGCTCAAAATTTGATGAAAATTTGTTTAACTAAAAAAATCAAACAGGAATGAGGTGTTTTCTCTGAGATATTTCGAAAAAAAATGGTTCGCTCGAATTAGACTTGTTCCCTCAAAAGTTATAAGGAAGGACAGGGAAAGAAATCGAAAATTTGAAATTGAATGAAATAATATACAAATCAAAAAATCGAATGTGGAAGTGTGTTGTTTTCACTGAGATCTTTCAATCAAAAAAAATCGAATTACGACTATGCATGTCGAAAAGTTATTGCGGGGGGGGGGAGCTGGTCAGAAGAAGAATGACCAATAGACAGATAACAGGTACACAGTTTCTGTGCAGCTCCAAAACCCAACTTTTCCTCTTTAGGAATTTCCTATTTTTTTTCTGTGTGTAGTTAATTACTTTTATTAAGTTGTGCTTTTTCGACTTAATTCTTTTGGGCGTTTTTTTTTTTTTTTCAATGCATCAAGTTTTCTTTCAATGATTTTTTTCACTTATTTTCTACTTTTTACACTGAAAAGTAAGCTAAACATTACTTGTAGTGTATGACAAGTTTGTTAGTTTTTCTTACCGTGAACATGAAGAAGAACTAGTAAAAGTTAGTCAGTGTATGCTAAAAAAGGTTTAGCAAATCTACTTTTGGAACCGTATATCTTAAGTCTGGGCTAATGCCTTCACACAAAAGAATATTCCAATCCAGCTCATAATCAGAAGAATAAAATAAGTTTAAAAATAGTTTGACTGAAGGTACGGTATGGACTAAATGTGTACGACTTAGT
This sequence comes from Uloborus plumipes, assembly GCA_038373865.1. Classification (NCBI taxonomy): domain Eukaryota; kingdom Metazoa; phylum Arthropoda; class Arachnida; order Araneae; family Uloboridae; genus Uloborus; species Uloborus plumipes. Next base: position 18,469 of record JAXGGA010000343.1, on the reverse strand, counting down.
ACAATAACATGAACATGGCAACATCATAAAAGCATTCACAAATGATGATTACAATAGGGATGATAAACTATTGCAAACAAAAGCACCGTATTAGATAGGCAACAAACTGCCTCAGGTTTACTGTTTGAATAGAAACGTTATTGAGCAGTATGCTTTACCAGCACTAATAAGCACTATACATCACTAATGAATGGTGCAGACATTGGGGTCCTAAGAATACGAATAATATTTCCTATTATGTAATGATTGGTAGAGATGACTTTACTGGGAAATGCGGATGGACTAGAATATTGGGACTGTAAGTATATTATTTTAAAATTTTCTTAAACTTCGATTTGATTTCTTCTTCAGTTCCTCTATTAAGTGGATGGGTAAAAAACAAATGCATTTTGCTGAAGAAGAACACATACTTTTCACCAACCTGAAATGTTGTTAAGGCTAGAATGATGGTGTAAACCTTTTTTGATGCCCCTAATTGGACAAGAAACTTTACTTTCTACAATGAAGAACATCTTTTTTTTCCATAAAAATCCTTACATGCTTCTAAAATCCGAAATTAATTTTTAAACACGGAATGTAGTATAGTTTTCAGAACGCTTCTAACCAGGAAAATACTCGGTCATGGAATAATGATTTTTTTTTTAATAAGTACCAATCGAAAGAGCATTGTAAAATATGTTTCTGGACGCATGTCTTTTTGCCCTCGTGCCTCCGTTATCGAAATATAAGGTCCTAAAGTGAGCTGAATTTTTTTGAAAAATCGCCAATTTCAGCGAGTTATAATGAAATCAGGAAGCTGCGGCACAATTTACTATTTGCGTCTAGCGAGAAACCTGATTCCCATTTTTGGTTATCTGCAAAGCTTGTAAAAGACAGCTTTACAATAATCTTTTAGTTTATTTGGGTGTGTTAAAGCAAAAAAATACTATCAAGCCTATGGCGTGGAAACAGAGCTTTTTAAAGAGGACAAACAACTTTAAACAGTGCCGTATTTACGTATGGCCTTAATGAGCTATAGCCCAGGGCGGCACGATTGGGGGGGGGGGCACTTTTTCCATGCAAAGTGAAGATGGTTTTTTTTTTTTTTTTTAGACAGCAGGGCGGATCGGCCGCGAGAATTACATCAACTAATTGAATAAAAAAATTCTTTATTTAATAACACTGGAATGCTGGTAGAATTTTTCATACAAAAGTGTTGAACCGCAGGGGGAAAAAAAGAAAAGAAGATAAGACAGGAATAAGACTAGAAAGATGAGAAAAAAAGACTGCGAGACAGAAAAAATTGTTCGTTAAAAAAACAGGGTCGTTGGGATGTTATGTGGGGGCTCTAGACCCCCTGTTTTAGTGAACCCCCATCCTCCCCCTGTTTCACCCATGTCCCCCCGGATGTCGGAAGCCCCGCGTAGCCCCCAACTCCGGCGGTGCGTACAACCCCGCCAACTATCCATGACGCACTACCTTTGAACGACCAATCCAACATCTATACCTAAGCCCCCTCAATCACGAAAGGACCAACCCCTACGGAACGGACCCCCTACTACCCTACCCAAGTTTCCTGCACCCCCCCCCACCCCGAATCGCTCATTGACATGGGGCCACTAAACTCGCCCCCGTCTCGATGGACTCCATGACGATAACCTTACTACCCCAAAAAAACCCTCCGAACAAAACGCACTAACAAACAAACAAATCAACACGCGATAAAACTCCAAAATATAAGCACGCCGCACTTAAACCCTAATCCTTAATACTCCTCGCGCAAACCTTCAGCTCTCCAAAATTGCCCTATCGCGTTGTTGGCGGTTACCTGCTCACTTTGTCCGGTGGGTTGCGTTGGTTGTGTGTTTGTTTCTGCGCGAGCCTCCAGTCACGTTTACTGACAAACCCCCTCCACTCCCCAAAATCAAAACTCGCGTGCCCCTCCTTCACCCCCTACGCCAGCCTCCCCTGCACCCCCCCCGTCCTCCCGGTGTTCCCACCCTACCCCCCCCCCCATTAGCCATACTTCAGAATTACTGACAGCCGCATTAATAGAACGCTGAAAATAAAAAAAAAAAAAAATAACTTACTCCGTAACCCTTGTAAATCGTCACAGCGTTGTGTGTGTGAACTTGGGATGGTTGTTTGTGATTTCCTAAGATCGGGGCTCTAAAAAAAATACCCCCGCCCATTGACCGTTCCACACAAGCCGCCTTGAATAATTTCATATTAGCCGTTGACGAGACTTACCAGACAACATTGGATATGCGTCAGACTTAAAAATAAACAACCTCTCAGAATCATACCTAGTATGAATAACTAAGATGCGCCAGCCCCCCCCCCTGCCCTTCCGTGTTATAGCCCAAAGAAACTGTGTGAGGGGCTCCCAGTCGACGATAACCCCATCTCCGCCTTCGGGCTTCTGACCGTGCTTTCTCTTATCAACCTTATTTTTAAAGTTTATGTTGCAAGCTCTGTAGTATGCAAACTCTTGGACGTAGATGATGGGTGAGCAGTACCGGTTTGACCAACAAAGACCAGAGGCCACCCCCACACGTGGCGCATATAAAACGACGAAATGGCAGCCGCCAATAACAAAATGGAGTGGGGGGTTTAGTTACCTCCCATCATCCTGTCACCCTGAGATCGTGACCAGTACTGGACTCCCGCCTAACTTAAACAGCACTCCATCCGTCCTTAGGGCAACCTGGGGGTAATGTAGTCGGGTCAGTGTATTAATGTATGCAGATTTACGTCTACCCCTCCATACGTCTGCGGTGCCACACACACGACTATCATTCAGAGTTATTCCCATTCACCCAACCATTTGGCAACCACACACCCAATATAAAAACCCCCTTTCCCGTGCCCTAACACTATGGTCACCCCCTCCACAAACGATTTCCGCTTCCAAACTTTACAAAAAGCGGTCTGACCAGTCACCCCAAATCTGTCCCCCATCAATGGTCAAAACCTTAACAGTCAAACGAAATAAAAAATCCCAACAACGTTAAATTCACGCTACAAGACAACCACCCCCCTCCGTAACAACACCTGTACAAGCACCCAAAGAGTGATTTAGATATGCCACCCGCTCTCCCAAGGCATGTATTAGGTAATAAACCCTCGTCTTTTCTAACTTCGCTGACGATCAAGCCAACACTGACCCGCACGACACCAACCTCGCACCAGAAGCCAACCACCCCTCCCTTTTGAAGTCATTGGGTAGCTCGGGGCCTGTGTGTCATCCAACCCCACACCAGTCTACCAAGTTTAGTGCCCAACCCTACGATTCTCACGTAGCCCAAGCCCGCCTTTTTTGGGACCCAGTAGTGGGGGGATTGGGGGGGGGGGGGGTCGTGTGTCATACACACATACATTGGGGCACTACGACTCCACCACCTAAAAACTACTCCTGTTGGCGGTTGCCACCCCACACACACCATTAACCCTTTGTTTGCTCCCCCGCATCAATCACCCCAGATTACTCTCTCCTAATTCCATGGGCCGTTACCCGTCTCAAACAAACGCGTCCGCCCAACCCCGCCTGACTAAATTGTACCCGGCCCCCTATCTGCCCGCGCAACCCCCGCGTAGACTCTGTCTGAGGCGCCCCTCCCTCCGTCAATACCGCTTCATAAACTCAGTCATGTTGCTGTTAAAAATTCTCTACAAATACCTATTACTTTATCCCCTCTCCTCCAAATACGCCCATCGTCGTGCGCTATCACTCTCTATAGCCATTAGGGACATCAACATCATTTGGAGCAGGCTTACAATATCATCTTTTCGCAACAGCAGACCAACCACTGATTACCCGTACGCGTCAAGGTGGTTATAATAAATACACGCAAACTCTGTCGAGGATGCAGTGAGTGGAGGTGGCTGTTTTTTGAAATGCTTTATATTTAATTGAATGTCTAGGCATATGTCTCCTCCCTCAACGAACACGCAACATATTTGTGAATGTAAACTCCCACTTTCCCCGAATCCTTAAAGATGAGAAGTTAGTAAACATGTCACTATCCACCACCAGTACCCACGTATCCTGCGACAAGTGTCCGACTTGGGGGGCGGTGTGGCAGGCAGATAAATGCCCAGACGCGTGTGAGACACAGAGTTTATCACCACGACAAATGATCACTCCGCCAAAAAAAAATTATATCAAATACTCTGAAATCCCCATAGCTAAGCCCCTTAAGTGGGGGCCCAAATCATCCTCCAGTAAATAAAAGGCCCTTTGTCCTCGGACCCCCCCCTTACTCCCCATCTGCCATGCTATAAACCCTCCACTTATCTGCACGTAGATACCTCGCAGCGCCTCTCCACCATGGAACTGGCTGTTGGTTCGTGATGGGGGTTTTTTACTTCCATACAACGCATGCCAATATCCCCTAACACCTTTTCTATTGTCCTCCCTTTCCTCTGCCGAACTCTCCAAATACTCCGAATTCCATCCCATCCACACCCTCTGCGACCATCCCACATCCGGCATAGTTGTCCATAGAATAAAACCTCCATCTACTATAACCCTACCTGCACCCCTCTCCCCCCCCAGCTATCCCCCCATCTACCAAGAAGTTCCATCCATCCGAGTTTATATCCCTCCTAACAATTTCAATTTTTTTTTGGTGGTACCTTCACGCCGCAGACCTTCCCTGGACCCCTGCGCTCACCCTGTTGTTTCTCTTGACGCGCGAGGCAGAATCTAGCTGCAGCTCAATAACTGTAAGTAAGGCTCACCCTCGCAGCCCCACATGTGGAAGAACTCGGTCTTCGAAGATTTCCCCTAAGTTCTTGTGTGTTTCCTGTGTTTAAGTTTAATTACTCTTTAACATAACCTGTTGGGAGCTTAATAATAAGTATTTTATTATTTCTCTATTTAATGTATCGGGATCTTTGCAAATATTCTGTTGTGCTTCCGTTAAGGTGGGGCGATATATTTTGATTGTAATTAATGTGATTATATATAATTTTTTTCGGCAATTCATTGATCGGAAGTTATAGCCTTTTCATGATTTTTTTTTTTTTTTTTTTCACTTGATTTCTACTTTTACGAGTCCACGAGCGTGTCCCGGACTACCCCTTCAGTACAATGGATGTGTGTGACATGATTGGAGAAAGCGTTATAAGGATAGATAGGGTTTTATGGGTATCTTTCTCCCCTCTAAATACAATCATATCCCCTAAAAAGTTGAAGCTAAATAGGAGAACCAATGTTCCCGCGATGAATCCCCAGCGCTTTCCGTCCCAATCACGCCACTAACAACCCTGTTATAAAAACGCTCCTGACAGATTCTGCCCCTACCGTTCCCAACCCTTCGAGCCGTGGTTTCAAACCCCACAAAGTTAAGTATAAATAGTCGCTCACTTCTTTTGCAGCCGCCGAGTACCCGTGATATATAACGCAACACTATGTATATAAAAAAATAAAATGCCCCGACGGGGCGAAACAGAACATGTCTTTTATACTTAATTACACATCGGAACATTTGGAACGGGAACGACACCAACAACTCCGTGCTCCGCCGTCCATACACTTTCAGTTCAAAAACTCCGATCGCAGTCCAACCCTAGAGCCTCTTTCTTGCTTTTTTAGGCCCACCACCAACTACTCGCATCCCCTTCGCCCCACGCACCAGTCCTCGTTCCCCAAGGCTCACCCGCAGGACAAAAAACATCGACGCCACATGCAAAACTCAGCTCGCTGGTCGCCCTTGCACCCCCTATCTATACCTGGCATCCCGTATTTCTATAAATGTACCCTAATAAATACGACGCAGATTCATTTTACTGGCTGACGGATGATGATTGCTCTGTACACGATGTCGTTGATCGGGCGAGCAGGAACGGCGCACCACCTGGTCCGCAGTTTGTACAATCCGATAGTTCCTTAAGCGCAGATCTGGGTGCGGGACGCGGGTCCAGGTGGCCCGCGTGAACCCGGGACGGTGCCTGTCCACCCATTAGACACCCTCCTTATTAATTAAAAGAAGTGCCGAAGTAAGCCTTGCGCCGGGTCCCAATTTTGTGTCAGCCACATGGGAGGGTATGCTGCTGCCAAGCGGCCAGACGGGTGAAGATCCGGGATGTGCTGCATTGTCGAAGATCTTTGGGTTTGGCGATGTGTCTACAAATTTGGGTGCGAATTTTTGGCCGACTTTACGACCCCTTATCTCGAAAACGAGGGGACGAGGGCATTTGACCTTTGAGTCAAGAACGTGTCGCAGTATGCTCTTTTGAATGGTACCATTGTCAACTTTTATCATTATTACTTAAGTCGAGTACTTTCCTGGTAAGAACACGTTTTAGAACCCATGCTTCTTTCAGCGAATTTTCTAGTCTATTTCCAAGAAGCAGTTACGAACAATTTTTGAACACAGACACTAGTCCCTTTTTTAAAACACTAATCGTCTTCATAACATTTCCGGGATCACTTTTCGTAATATATACTTGTTAGTACCCTTCTTAGAGCACTTCTAAAACACTTTTAGAAAAGCTTTCGACATCGATTTTGAAGCAGTTTAGCATATCTTTTGGGACATGTTTTGGAACACTTTTTGAAACACTTGTGCGTGTTAGGAACGCTTGTAGAGCACAAATATTTTTCTGGAACACCTGCTAGTTCACTTCGTCCCAAGATGTGTTTAGTCGGATTATATTCAAGAATTGGTGGGGCCTGAACTGTCCTTTGACCTTAATCCTATCAAACAATTATAACCAATGATCATCAAAAATCTCAAGGGTGTTTGTGCAAAGGTGGGTGCGGTTGCCACAGGAATTTACAAGGGCCCTGCTTAACAATATGAAAAACGAATCCTGCAGTTGTGTAGCTGTTAGCGGCTACTATACAATGCACCCTATTCGACTAGACCCAAGATTGACTTGGTCAGCTTTTATGCTTGACAATTGACCAATTCCCTTTTTTGGGCCCAGGTTGGGCCCATTTTCGCTTATATTAGTCTTATGTCGAAAAATATTTTGGCCATTTTTAGTTTAACTACTTTAATAGCTTTATTTTTTATTGAAAAAAAAAGTAAAAAAGAAGAAAAAAAATGACTTGTTACCTCATACATATATATATTTATCAGTACATTGTAAAATATCGTTGCAACGGGATTAAATGAACCACAAACTTTATTTTCTTTTTAGCGAGAATTTTGTTGTTATGGAGTTCAAGCAATGTAAGTTTAATTTGATTGAAAATCTTTTTCATTTGAAGCGGATGCTCCGTTGTACTACTTATTCGCTGTAATCAGATTTTACTGTATATGCAAAAATATTTTTCTCTTCGTAAAATTAAGAACAAAAAAATATATATTTTTTTCATGATTCTTAACCTAAAGAAAAATCTGACATTAACTTTTTTTTTCGCTCTTTAAAAAAATGAAACAAAAATAAGAAGAATAAATGAACCCAGAGCAGCTTAAAATGAAGAAAAATATTCATAAATGATTTCCCAGATAAGGAAGAGACTTTGAATGATTCTACTCACTGTCAGGTAAAGCAGAAGAAATCTTTATCTGATTGATAAAGAACTTTCATTATCAACCGACATGTGATGAAAACTTCGAAAACTGAAAGAATTGTTTCCAGTGCGGTTCATAAAGAAAAGTACTCCATTAGACAAATGATCATTCTTCATTTGGGAAATAAATCAACGTTGTAAAAGAAAATCAAACTATGCCCTAAAAACATTTTAAGAAGCTTCTAAAGAAAATGTTTCTTTTTGTTTCTGAAAAATGTCATTTTTGTTTTTTTCTCTCTTCTAAAGTGCTATTTTTTTCCTCCAGATTTTTTTTGTCCGTTTTCTAAAAGATTTTTTACATTTGATTATGGAAATATTTACTAGAGTATGCATTTCTATAAGAAAAGGAAAAGAAAAGGTTATTCATTCTTACCGTTGAAACGATATTTGTACTACCTTTTTCCAATTGGTTTTCATTAAAAATAACGTTATGCATAGATAAAATATTTCAGTTAAAAAATAGTAACTAATGTCTTTGAAAATATTTTAAATAAATACGAGTAATGCGAATCTTTTTACTGAAAATCTAGGGCGTGACTTGTATGCAACATGTGGTATTTTTATGATTTTTTTATGACTTGAAGTCTTTTTTTTTTTGGACATGGTGCTCATAGAAATGAGTAGTGTATTCTGGTTTTACACCGAAAACTAAGTAAAAACTAAAAGACACACCTATAAAAAAAAGTATATTTTTTGATAAGTTTTTTAAAATATTTTAGGATTACTTTCCCCCATGAGTCCTTTGGCTTGTGCAAATGCTCATGCTTTCTAACGTTTACCTTTCTAACCCCCCAGAAGAATATTAACGCTGAATAGTATGCTCCCTTACCTCCGACTAAAACTAACAGTTATGAAACTCTCGAAAGAGGAAAACAATTTGAGGGTGATATTGATAATAACGAACTGTGTTGATGAAGGAAACAAAGATTCATATTTCAAAGGTCATTTTGCATAAAAATCTGCAAGACCGGTGTTGAAAACATACTTAAAGCCTTTTTTTTTGCTGTGCAGTGTATTTGATCATTTCACTTTGTGTTTTAATCACTCACTTATGTTGACGTTTTAATTACGTATGTAAAATTTTATTTTTGTCTGACAGTTCTTTCTTGTTGCTCAAATTTTTATGGCCATGAGTGTAAATTTAGTGTTACAGAAGGCACATGATAGATAAAGAGCTGTTTTAAGATATACCAATAAGAAGAATGCGCAATTGTGGGATTTTTAGATGCAGCAAGCACAAAATTGCCTATTGGTCTCTTGTGAGAAAGTTTCTACGAGACTTATGATTTCAAGAATAAGAAATGAACCAAATGAAATGGATAAGTTTTCTGACCTACGCAACTGACAGCAAATTATCTCGAATAGTGTTTGCAAAGCGTCCATATTTTTATTTTATGATCGTAAAATATAGCATTCAGCTATTTTTTAAAATACCATCGAGTGGCTATTTGCATTTCGTATTATCCCTTCAATACCAAATTACGGTTGGTTGTAGGCTCTTGGCAGTTTTTTACAAACACCAACAAACCAATTATATGCGAGTTGCTGGTTTAAGTTTTTTTTTTTTTTTAATTTCTCTTTATGATTGTAAAGATTTAGCTGTTTTCTTAAAATACCAACATGTAATTCATACTATTTATAAATATAAAAAAATACACGAGAACATGAAAAAACGTTACAAATTGGGTTAAATGCATTATTGAAACAAATACAAATTTTATAGTCGTATAAATTAAAAAAGAACCAATTGAATAAGTATCTATTATTAGGTTTGCATGGCATTTTTCTTTCTAATTTCTTTCCTGTGTAGTAAAAGGGAAATTGATTTCTTTAAATCATATTAAAAATTACGGGAAAGTATAGTGAAATTGTTAATTAATGAATTCTTACTTGAACAATCATGCTAAAAGATATGGAGCGACCATTTCAGGATTTTTCAGTTAATGAGAATTACAGCTGTAAAGATTTTGTTTAATGCAGTTAATTAAGTTATGACAAATTACAGCCTACGTAAAAATTTAAACAAACTGAAGTGTAATGCGAAATCATGGCTTTTAACCTAATTGCATGTGTAATAAATGAACTAATAACTTTTCGCTGGGTCACTTTTTTTTTTCAATTTTAAGAAGAAAAAAAGGATGTAATTAGATAATCAAATATTTTTTTTTTCCTTTTCACATGCCAAAATAAATATTTATCGCGACGTTTTTTAAATGATTCTGACCTGAATTTAATTTATAGAAAATTACACTTTTCTTTACCTTAATTTGGTAATTATATGTCTTTGAATCTTCCAGGTTCCTGAAGATTAATTGAGTTAAAACTTTTTTCACTACAACAATGAAAGCCTTGAAATTGTAAACTATGTGTCTAAATGTTAATTCGTATAAGTTGCCATATTTCATTTAATTTCTGACAATTCAAAAGTATGTATTTCTTACTAGCATATATATTACATGATGTATTATTTTTTACATTTTCTCTTCCGCATTTTTTCATTTAAGCTCTATTTTCGATCTACAGAAACATTACATTTCAACGGCAAAAGCAAACACTGTGATTATTATTGCTTGAAGTTATATTTCAGCAGTTTTGATGACAATAAGCATTCTTTGTGCAAAATTAGATTGAATATACGATAAACATTCATATTAAATTTATTTACACTATTGAAGATTTACTATTGTCTCTATGATATACAGCATTCTTTAACATGCATGACACTAGTTCGTTTTTCATGGTCATGATTCAGCTTTTTTTGCGTCTTTGAAAAACTACTTACGTTCATTTTACTACTTAGAAGGTCAGTTTTTTTAAGAATGAACTTGAGCTAGACTTCAAATGTTCAATTAGATTTCTTTATTTTTTCAGTGCATCGTTTAAGATGATTTAAAGTGTTACCTTTGCAAAAATACTGAAGCATTGGATGCAGCGTTGCCCACTAGAGGGGAGGGTAACTACACAACTTTGAATTTTTAATTAGAGGGAGAAAGGTATTTTGCAGAGTTTTAATTTCCACTTGGGGGGGGGGGGGGAGATTGATGCATGTTCCGGAAGATTTTTTCGAGCTTGAACTGATACTTTCTGAATGAATGCATTTAAGGGGGGGGGGTATACGTCAATTTGATACCATCCCACCAGGAAAGTTCTTATTAACCCCTTGACATACAAACTAAATGAAACTTGATGCGATCGAAGAATATCATTTAATTTCGCTCATCTGAACAGTTACGCGAGATATGAGATTTTAGAAATCAGTTTGCATGGTGTTAATAAAGAACATTTAAATAACCTTTGATGAGTCAGGCTCGTCTAAGTATACAATGGCCCATACATGAATGGCGAGTTAGACGTGTCATTGTATGTCAATGGGTTAATAAAATTAGATACTGATAAAATACAGTACTCCGTGCAGTAAGATTTTTTGCTTTGGCAAGTCAATCAGTCAATAATATTCAAAGAACATTGGTACAATATGAGTACTGTTCCAATATTAATCAAAATTAGCATCAAACAAAAGTACTATTTGAACGTGTTATTACTATTCATTGCAAAACTGATCTAGAACGAACTCCAATTAATTTAGTTTTTTCTCTACAAATCTATCGTATTAATCAAAATGCATTTGGCACTTAAACGATTATTTACCATCAGAATGGCTTTAAATTAAATTCTGGCATTTCATTAATTAAGTAATAACATGTTAAAATGAGTTTTAACAAAGAACTAACAAAATGCTAATGCAATCACGTCAAAGATTCGTTAATCATGTCTCCCATTAGATTTTTTACTATCCCATAAAGCTTCAGATAGCTAGGTACATATTATTGCATAGAAAGAAAGGAGGCTTACGCATGGTTTCCATTTGAAAAAAAAGTTTAATTCACTAATTAACTGAATACGTTCTCAAACTGATTTATCGCTTTATGAAATTTCTTTCGCATTAAAAGTTGTTTGGAGTGCATCCAACACTTAAAACAATTCATTCTAAAACTCTCACATGGTTTATTTTTGCTCTTTCCCCCGATTTCAAAATGAAGTTCTAGTGTCTTTCAAAAGCACTGATCAGTGATATATGAGTTATTTCTATCTGTCTTTTATTTTAACCGTTTTCTCCGGACTCTAAATATAGCTTGACATTCATTTATCTGATGTTAAAATTTTCATAAAATTGCCTTTTTTGTTGGAATATTACAGATGGAGATTATTTTGAATAAAATGTTATGCCAGCTTAACAACAGTTAATTTGTTGCATTTTGCGGACGTCATCACAATGCCACAATATGACCCCACTGTTGTTTTTTTAGTTCGTGAGTTGCTGCAAGTTGTTTAAAAAATGATTTGTGACTATCACGCGCAGGAGTTCGATTGATTTTGAGGGTACCTCAATCTGTTCAAGCATGTTTCAATTGTGATAACATCCCTAGTAGCATAATCTCATCTGCCGATGATCGGCCATTCATCAAAACCCGATAAAATTCTCATCGGCCGATGATCGGATTCGATGAGTTCTCATCGGGAATTGCTCCAATATGTCTCATCGGCCAAACAGAATCCGAGCAGCAAAATCCGATGAGCTTTGCTCGAAATACGATAAGATTTGGAGCAATTTACGAGCAGTGCAGTCCCGTGCCGATGAATTTAGGACCAATTTTGTCGAAAGTTGATCGGAATGATATAGCTTTTCGGTGAAAAGTAGCTCATCGAAAACAGTGGTCGGATACTGATCGATGTGATGATCGATACGGAACGATGTCATCGTGCGTTACGGGATCAGTTTACGAGGAATTCGATGATCGGCCGAGTAAAATCCGATGAGTTGATGCTACTTGGGGTTATCTATATACTTTAACGAATATTATAAACTCTGTATACTTTACTATTTTAAAAAATGCTGCACGACTTATTCATTAGTTATCCAGAATTTATCAGTTATCTTGTAAAAATACTCATTATCTATAAATTGTAGAGCACTCGCACACAAGCACACACAAACTCTGCATTGACTTTTCCGAAGCTAGTGTGTTATTTATTGTGATCGTAGCCATTTTAACAAAATAACTAAAGAAGTACATATAAAAAGTTAAAGTAAAATATCAGTATTATTCTTTTATCAGTTACTTATGCTGAGTACACAAAGAACCCAATTTACTTTCGTTTATGATAATGATGAATAGTACAGGAAAAATGAACTTTCAACAAAAAATTAAATGTCTGTCTTAAAAAGACGTCACATCCGATTGCTATTTGATTCTATTTCAAAATTTTTGAAAAATATAAAAAAAGAAAAAAACGATTTTACTTGATACTATGTAAACGTACAATGCTCATCTGTTACATACATGTTTAAATATGAAAAAAAGAGGGTGAGTTAATCTCCTCTATGGTCAAATCTCCATAGTTTCTCCTACATTAAAGTTTAACTACGTTTTAGTTATCATTTCTCAGTTGTGACTGAATACATGATCAAGATTAAGAAAAACGTATGAGTTTCATTAGCGATAATAGTTAATTCCGATTACAGATTTTGTTTGTTAAATACTAGTTTTAACTGCTATACTTTCGGTTTTATTTCATTTTTAATTCGAGATGAACTCCTTTTTTTATTATGACTCATAACTAGTGCACAATAATAAATGTTTGATTTGTATTTAGTACTCTTACCTATTTTCTTCTTTTAATTAGAATAAATGAATTTTAAAACGTCATACCATCTTGATAGGAAAAACTCTATTTTAAATGTATAAAGTGAGATAATTTAATTCTATTTATTCAAGTTAAAAATATAAACTCTAATAAAAAATGGGGAACAGCTATCCCCTGTCCGCCTAATGTTTAATTCTAGATACAAGTCTCCGTCCAGATTTGTGTTTCCATTATCATTGTTCTTAGTGAAAATATCAGTTAAGAAAAAGGAAATGGTATATTAAAAATATTCATTTACTTTAAATTTATTTGCCCATTTGTGCTTTAAAATAAACAATTTAAGTTTTTTTTTTTTTTCATAAAGCAATATTTTTTCCCATATGTTTGCTTTAGTGACATTAAGAACGTTCACTCAGAAAGTAATTGAATTGTAATAAATTAATGCCGGTATTCAAACTATTCAGCTATACAAAATAACTCTAACAGCTTAAATTTCATTCTAAAAATATACTTTAACAAAAATATGAATAATTGCTAAACAACAAAGATCAAAAGAGGATAACCGATGAGAAGTTTTGAAATTGCAAGACGTTCATAAAGCTCATTTGCATTTGAAATTTTGATTAAAGAGAGTACAGAAAGCATTCAGTATAATTAAGTTTATTAATTAAAGCGCTTCGTGTTTCAAACAATGCTTGTATATTTAATTTCTGGCATTCGTCTCGTAAGTGCACTTTCAAATCGTTTTGTTAATGCAGCATGAAAAGAAAATAATATATGTGTTTAACTTTACTTCCTAACAAACGAGTGTTAAATACGGAGAACCATTAAAAAGCAAACTTGGAAGTCACTAATTTATTTGATGCGTTTAAATAAACAGTAAAATTCAATTATATTTTGTCTCCTGGAGTACTTGCATATGAATCGATTTAGAGAAACCGAAATTAGTTCCTCCAGAATGAATTTGTCGATAAATAAATCAATAAGTAAAGCTATTTTGCCTAGGTAAAGGGATTGTTTAGAGATAAGGTTTCTGAATTTTTATAATGTGGAGCAATTCATTCTTAAGGCTCTAACTCTTTTAATACTTTAAAATGATTTATATAGTACGAAAATCTTAAACAAATATTCTGAAATGCTTTGTTTAGTTCATTAGAGTTGACATTAAGCGTTCGAGCTTGCTAGTAAAAATTACATAAAACTAGTTGACATCAAAGTGTATGTTGGTTGTTTGCAAAGGAGTATTGAAGATTTTGTTTTAAAAATTCTGCCTTTCAAAAGAATAGGACTTTCTCTTTTTATATTTAAGTGCCCAAATGAAAAGTTGACGAGTTAATTAAAAAGCATACCTTCGTTGGAAATCAAAAGAAATTCGATATGGGCGGTATAACACTAATCCCGTCTTTTAGGCAGCAGGTATATGGTTTTGCTGTAGTAAGTTAAGGTATAATTACAGAAGAATACCTGCAAAGCTTCCTTCATTTCGTTGCCGAATGGAAATGTTAACCCCGTAATACTTTCTTAAGGCTAAAACTGACAGGGTAGAAGGGTGACAAATTTGTACCGTACATAAAATGGTATCTTCAACGGAATATATTTAAATAGTTGTTTATTATTGTTAATTAGATTGGTCTCGACGAATTTGCCATCGTGTGCCTCCAGTCCCAAAAACTTGGATATAGAAAGTACCATCTTTACCTTTATGCAAGACTGTTTCCAAAATCCACGAAGATTATGAGCACTATGGTTATTTATAAATAAGAAGTAAGGGAATGTGCGGTAAAGAAAAATAACGGGGCAAAGGGGAAATGGTAAACTGTTTTTACAGTTTGCTGCATTACCTATCAACAAATATTTTCACTGTGTTATTAAACATATTGTTGAATCTAGTCAAAATATAAACAAGTCATCGTCAAAATGCCATACATAAAATGTAATATTTTGTGGTTCATAAAAATACTGTTTGTTGTTATAAAATAATAAGTTCCTTAAAATGGGCATTTTATGCATAATTGGACATCCATTGATGTGCAGTGCAGCGTTTATTTTAATTTTAAGTATAGTTAAATTGAAAATGTATATTACAATTTTTCTAGAGAACGGAGGTAAAGTAAAATGGATCACTAAATTTACTTATTATTTGTTGATTTGACTTACGTATTTATACATTTATTTATTCATTTATTATTCCTGAACTTATTATTCACTTATTTTTTTTAATCATTCATCTTTCGTTCACTTGTATATTTTTTCTCATACATTAACTGATTTTATTATTCGTTTATTATTTTGCTATTGATTAATGTCTTCATTTATTTGTTTTTTCAGTCATTCATATGATTAAAAATATTAAAAAAAACAAATCAAACTGAAAATATTGTATGTTTTACTCTGCCACGTGCAAAAAAAAGTAAAAAAATCTCCACTTTTTTTAAACTCTTTTTTTTTTCCACCAAATATGAAAAAAAAAATTCAATGCAATTTTTATCACACAATACATTGTTCTTTCTTTTTGCACTGTAAAAATAAAGAAGAACAACAAAAATGAGTTTGTTTGGATTGAAAACAGTCTAATCTAACTATTTACTAATCTTAACTATTTTAATTTGCAACAAATTCCTCGAATCTATGTGTTGGACAGTTTACAAGTTAAAATTTTAACGTAAGAAATTCAAAACATATTGCGGATAAAATGCTTTGGAGTCCCAGGTAACTTCATTTCGAAGGTAAAAAAAAACTGAGTTACAAAATGTTTAGTCGTTGCATTGACCATGGAATCCTTAAGATTACTGGTTAGTGCTCGACAACTCAAAAGTTTCTCACTTTAAAAATTAGTTCCTTGCAAACCCAAAACACGTGAACGTAATATAACTTGTAATTTGTGCTTTGCATAATGTTAGTCTTTCACAAACTTGCCTCTTATTATATTACTTCTACCTCTTAAATTTAACCAAAACAACGTATAAGAATACATTTTACCCTAATTGAACTTTTTCAGCGGACAAATTAAAAATTCAAATAATAATGATAATCTTTTCAAATATTTATGTGATGTAAATATCTGTCGTCATAATTAAGAATTTTGATGAAAATTAATGGCAAAATATTTTTCTTAAAATGAGTAATAGGAGACTTTTATATAGTGCAAGTAATCAATTTAGTAAAAAGAGAATATAAAATAAACGACAAAAAAATGGATTCTAATATTTCAAAACCCAGCAGTGGAACATAATAAACAACCTTTCTTTTTCCTCGCTATTTCATAGATTTGAGAGCAATAGACGAACAATGGCTCTTAAATTACATGCATAATTAAAAAAATATTGATTTTCTTCTAGAAATTGAGAGCAATATATTTTTTAAATTCCTAGGACTAACTTCATTTTTGTATTTCCTACTTTTATTTAATGATTAAAAAATATATTACTTTTGCACTAATGATAGCATTGTACTGTTAAGAAAACTTTTAAGAAAATACATAAGGTTTTTAAGCACGACTCTGAATAATATTCAAATGTTTGCATTTTTATTTCCTTTCATTCAGCAATGTTTGCATTCACACATGTAACCTTGTAAATTTTTCAAAACTAATAGTTATTCAAAATATTTAATAATGAAGGCTAATGCCTGCTTTTTAACAAACCTTTGCCATATATGTTCTTCAAGCAAACTGCACTGACAAGAAGCCACACTTTCGCAGATGTTTTGGATTTGAGACCACCTAATAAGGCAACTTGGTGACATTGTGCTATAATAGATGCCTACAGCATCACACACTGATTTCAGTAGTATGGATTTCATGTAATAGGTCGAGTATTCAAATCGTTTCATAGGACCAAGCGAAGTGAAGAAGCTCTAGAATGTTCTGATTTCTATCATACACTGTAAAATGAATGTGGTTTTTAGAGTATAATACAGCTAATTGCATAGTAATAAGCTGAAAAATTGCTAATTTTATGGTAATAAACTGTGAAATTGCTAATTTTATAGTAATAAACTGTGAAATTGCTAATTTTATAGTAATAAACTGTGAAATTGCTAATTTTATAGTAATAAGCTGTGAAATTGTTAATTTTACAGTAATAAACTGTAAATTGCCAATTTTACAGTAATAAATTGTAAAAGTGCTAATTTTACAGGGTATTAGTGTGCATTTTGGTTTTAAACTGGAACCTCATCTGCCAGTATTATGCTGTAGTTTTTACAATATAATACAGCTAATTTTTTGGTAATAAACTGTAAAATTGTGATAATAAATTGTAAAATTGCAGCTTTACTGTAATAAATTACCAAAGTACTAATTTTTCAGTGTATTACCGTGCATTTTACAGTTTTAAATTGGAACTTCGGATGCCAGCATTACACTGAAAAAACAACAGTCCTTTTTTTGCACTGTACCTCTCATGAAACTGCAGAGACATACAGAACAGAAGAGTTGTTCGAACAGACTGACATACGAATATGAGTTTTAATGGTATAGACAAGAAAAGTTCATGAAAGTCCCTAAAGGAACATGATATTTTTAGCTATTTTTTACATATTTTGGACTTCTAGACATATGGGCATTTGAAGTGTAAGCTCTATTGAAAAACAAGTAAAACATATTGTAATAAAGAACATTGTGACTGGACAAGTTTTATTCACACCCTTCTTAAGACATATGTTCCACAAGGTGACGATTTTGACAACAGCTTACATAAATAATCTACAACAGAACTGCTTATACATTTCAAATGCTATTTGCATAGGAGTATTATGCATACCATGCATAAATCTTTTTAAATGAAGTACACGGAACAGGAACTGGAAGTGTTAGAAACACACACACACATAGTGCGCTTAAATTATACACATATTTATAATATGGATACATATGTGTTTATAAGAACAGATAAAACTACTACAGAGTGATGATAATATTTGTGTGTAATTTAAATGTAGTTTCAAAAATAATTCGCAATTTATGAAAAAATGGAATTTCATCTTAATTAAAAAAAGGTGTTAATTTCAAAAACAACAGAAAACAAGCAAATAAAGTAGATCGCATAATTTTAAATTGTACATGGCATAAAAAGGTCTTCCATGTCTTTCGTTTTAAGTTTTAAAAAAATCAGGTTGACTTTTTGCCAAAACAAATCTAATTTCTCGGATAAAAAAGTCCACTAAATAGTCCATTATTTTTAAAGCTAATGTATCCCTTATTTATTTCTTTATGGATTATTTGCTTCTTATTTTACACGATAAATAAAAAATAAAATTACATCAGACACGCAACTAACAAAAACGGAATGATTTTAAACTAAATCATATATTTTT